>JARJEI010000107.1:0-79098 GCA_029955415.1 Lottia scabra | reverse complement strand
TCTAAACCGTTGCTAACGAAAAACATCGAATTTTGAAGTTCTGCGCTTTGTATAAGGAAATAGCTGAACAATGGCTCTACGTCACGGTAGACCAAAATGCCCATATCTCGGGAAGTTACAGGCCTACAGCGCCAAATTTCGGCACAAAACCCAATTCGTCAATATCTATTAGCCCATAGATTTTCAGAAAAGTGCAACAAAAACCTGCAAATCGAGTTTTTGGCCTCTCTAGGACTCTGACAAGTGAAATTGAGCGAGAACCAAAAATTTTTTTTTTGGTCCAAAAGTGAAATTTTTCTGACAAAATCGATCACAAATGGCGGATTCTCAACCATTTTCGGCTTTAAAACCACTTTTCTAAACCGTTGCTAACGAAAAACATCGAATTTTGAAGTTCTGCGCTTTGTATAAGGAAATAGCTGAACAATGGCTCTACGTCACGGTAGACCAAAATGCCCATATCTCGGGAAGTTACAGGCCTACAGCGCCCGTTAGCAACGGTTTAGAAAAGTGGTTTTAAAGCCGAAAATGGTTGAGAATCCGCCATTTTTGATCGATTTTGTCAGAAAAATTTCACTTTTGGACCAAAAAAAAATTTTGGGGTTCTCGCTCATTTTCACTTCTTAGAGTCCTAGAGAGGCCAAAAACTCGATTTGCAGGTTTTGGTTGCACTTTTCTGAAAATCTATGGGCTAATAGATATTGACGAATTGGGTTTTGTGCCGAAATTTGGGCGCTGTAGGCCTGTAACTTCCCGAGATATGGGCATTTTGGTCTACCGTGACGTAGAGCCATTGTTCAGCTATTTCCTTATACAAAGCGCAGAACTTCAAAATTCGATGTTTTTCGTTAGCAACGGTTTAGAAAAGTGGTTTTAAAGCCGAAAATGGTTGAGAATCCGCCATTTGTGATCGATTTTGTCAGAAAAATTTCACTTTTGGACCAAAAAAAAAATTTTTGGTTCTCGCTCAATTTCACTTGTCAGAGTCCTAGAGAGGCCAAAAACTCGATTTGCAGGTTTTTGTTGCACTTTTCTGAAAATCTATGGGCTAATAGATATTGACGAATTGGGTTTTGTGCCGAAATTTGGGCGCTGTAGGCCTGTAACTTCCCGAGATATGGGCATTTTGGTCTACCGTGACGTAGAGCCATTGTTCAGCTATTTCCTTATACAAAGCGCAGAACTTCAATATTCGATGTTTTTCGTTAGCAACGGTTTAGAAAAGTGGTTTTAAAGCCGAAAATGGTTGAGAATCCGCCATTTGTGATCGATTTTGTCAGAAAAATTTCACTTTTGGACCAAAAAAAAAATTTTTGGTTCTCGCTCAATTTCACTTGTCAGAGTCCTAGAGAGGCCAAAAACTCGATTTGCAGGTTTTTGTTGCACTTTTCTGAAAATCTATGGGCTAATAGATATTGACGAATTGGGTTTTGTGCCGAAATTTGGGCGCTGTAGGCCTGTAACTTCCCGAGATATGGGCATTTTGGTCTACCGTGACGTAGAGCCATTGTTCAGCTATTCCCTTATACAAAGCGCAGAACTTCAAAATTCGATGTTTTTCGTTAGCAACGGTTTAGAAAAGTGGTTTTAAAGCCGAAAATGGTTGAGAATCCGCCATTTGTGATCGATTTTGTCAGAAAAATTTCACTTTTGGACCAAAAAAAAAATTTTTGGTTCTCGCTCAATTTCACTTGTCAGAGTCCTAGAGAGGCCAAAAACTCGATTTGCAGGTTTTTGTTGCACTTTTCTGAAAATCTATGGGCTAATAGATATTGACGAATTGGGTTTTGTGCCGAAATTTGGGCGCTGTAGGCCTGTAACTTCCCGAGATATGGGCATTTTGGTCTACCGTGACGTAGAGCCATTGTTCAGCTATTTCCTTATACAAAGCGCAGAACTTCAAAATTCGATGTTTTTCGTTAGCAACGGTTTAGAAAAGTGGTTTTAAAGCCGAAAATGGTTGAGAATCCGCCATTTGTGATCGATTTTGTCAGAAAAATTTCACTTTTGGACCAAAAAAAAAATTTTTGGTTCTCGCTCAATTTCACTTGTCAGAGTCCTAGAGAGGCCAAAAACTCGATTTGCAGGTTTTTGTTGCACTTTTCTGAAAATCTATGGGCTAATAGATATTGACGAATTGGGTTTTGTGCCGAAATTTGGGCGCTGTAGGCCTGTAACTTCCCGAGATATGGGCATTTTGGTCTACCGTGACGTAGAGCCATTGTTCAGCTATTTCCTTATACAAAGCGCAGAACTTCAAAATTCGATGTTTTTCGTTAGCAACGGTTTAGAAAAGTGGTTTTAAAGCCGAAAATGGTTGAGAATCCGCCATTTGTGATCGATTTTGTCAGAAAAATTTCACTTTTGGACCAAAAAAAAAAATTTTTGGTTCTCGCTCAATTTCACTTGTCAGAGTCCTAGAGAGGCCAAAAACTCGATTTGCAGGTTTTTGTTGCACTTTTCTGAAAATCTATGGGCTAATAGATATTGACGAATTGGGTTTTGTGCCGAAATTTGGGCGCTGTAGGCCTGTAACTTCCAGAGATATGGGCATTTTGGTCTACCGTGACGTAGAGCCATTGTTCAGCTATTTCCTTATACAAAGCGCAGAACTTCAAAATTCGATGTTTTTCGTTAGCAACGGTTTAGAAAAGTGGTTTTAAAGCCGAAAATGGTTCAGAATCCGCCATTTGTGATCGATTTTGTCAGAAAAATTTCACTTTTGGACCAAAAAAAAAATTTTTGGTTCTCGCTCAATTTCACTTGTCAGAGTCCTAGAGAGGCCAAAAACTCGATTTGCAGGTTTTTGTTGCACTTTTCTGAAAATCTATGGGCTAATAGATATTGACGAATTGGGTTTTGTGCCGAAATTTGGCGCTGTAGGCCTGTAACTTCCCGAGATATGGGCATTTTGGTCTACCGTGACGTAGAGCCATTGTTCAGCTATTTCCTTATACAAAGCGCAGAACTTCAAAATTCGATGTTTTTCGTTAGCAACGGTTTAGAAAAGTGGTTTTAAAGCCGAAAATGGTTGAGAATCCGCCATTTGTGATCGATTTTGTCAGAAAAATTTCACTTTTGGACCAAAAAAAAAATTTTTGGTTCTCGCTCAATTTCACTTGTCAGAGTCCTAGAGAGGCCAAAAACTCGATTTGCAGGTTTTTGTTGCACTTTTCTGAAAATCTATGGGCTAATAGATATTGACGAATTGGGTTTTGTGCCGAAATTTGGGCGCTGTAGGCCTGTAACTTCCCGAGATATGGGCATTTTGGTCTACCGTGACGTAGAGCCATTGTTCAGCTATTTCCTTATACAAAGCGCAGAACTTCAAAATTCGATGTTTTTCGTTAGCAACGGTTTAGAAAAGTGGTTTTAAAGCCGAAAATGGTTGAGAATCCGCCATTTGTGATCGATTTTGTCAGAAAAATTTCACTTTTGGACCAAAAAAAAAATTTTTGGTTCTCGCTCAATTTCACTTGTCAGAGTCCTAGAGAGGCCAAAAACTCGATTTGCAGGTTTTTGTTGCACTTTTCTGAAAATCTATGGGCTAATAGATATTGACGAATTGGGTTTTGTGCCGAAATTTGGCGCTGTAGGCCTGTAACTTCCCGAGATATGGGCATTTTGGTCTACCGTGACGTAGAGCCATTGTTCAGCTATTTCCTTATACAAAGCGCAGAACTTCAAAATTCGATGTTTTTCGTTAGCAACGGTTTAGAAAAGTGGTTTTAAAGCCGAAAATGGTTGAGAATCCGCCATTTGTGATCGATTTTGTCAGAAAAATTTCACTTTTGGACCAAAAAAAAAATTTTTGGTTCTCGCTCAATTTCACTTGTCAGAGTCCTAGAGAGGCCAAAAACTCGATTTGCAGGTTTTTGTTGCACTTTTCTGAAAATCTATGGGCTAATAGATATTGACGAATTGGGTTTTGTGCCGAAATTTGGGCGCTGTAGGCCTGTAACTTCCCGAGATATGGGCATTTTGGTCTACCGTGACGTAGAGTCATTGTTCAGCTATTTCCTTATACAAAGCGCAGAACTTCAAAACTCGATGTTTTTCGTTAGCAACGGTTTAGAAAAGTGGTTTTAAAGCCGAAAATGGTTAAGAATCCGCCATTTTTGATCGATTTTGTCAGAAAAATTTCACTTTTGGACCAAAAAAAACATTTTTGGTTCTCGCTCAATTTCACTGGTTAGAGTCCTAGAGAGGCCAAAAACTCGATTTGCAGGTTTTTGTTGCACTTTTCTGAAAATCTATGGGCTAATAGATATTGACGAATTGGGTTTTGTGCCGAAATTTGGGCGCTGTAGGCCTGTAACTTCCCGAGATATGGGCATTTTGGTCTACCGTGACGTAGAGCCATTGTTCAGCTATTTCCTTATACAAAGCGCAGAACTTCAAAACTCGATGATTTTCGTTAGCAACGGTTTAGAAAAGTGGTTTTAAAGCAGAAAATGGTTGAGAATCCGCCATTTTTGATCGATTTTGTTAGAAAAATTTCACTTTTGGACCAAAAAAAAAATTTTTGGTTCTCGCTCAATTTCACTTGTTAGAGTCCTAGAGAGGCCAAAAACTCGATTTGCAGGTTTTTGTTGCACTTTTCTGAAAATCTATGGGCTAATAGATATTGACGAATTGGGTTTTGTGCCGAAATTTGGACGCTGTAGGCCTGTAACTTCCCGAGATATGGGCATTTTGGTCTACCGTGACGTAGAGCCATTGTTCAGCTATTTCCTTATACAAAGCGCAGAACTTCAAAACTCGATGTTTTTCGTTAGCAACGGTTTAGAAAAGTGGTTTTAAAGCCGAAAATGGTTGAGAATCCGCAATTTTTGATCGATTTTGTCAGAAAAATTTCACTTTTGGACCAAAAAAAAAATTTTTGGTTCTCGCTCAATTTCACTTGTTAGAGTCCTAGAGAGGCCAAAAACTCGATTTGCAGGTTTTTGTTGCACTTTTCTGAAAATCTATGGGCTAATAGATATTGACGAATTGGGTTTTGTGCCGAAATTTGGGCGCTGTAGGCCTGTAACTTCCCGAGATATGGGCATTTTGGTCTACCGTGACGTAGAGCCATTGTTCAGCTATTTCCTTATACAAAGCGCAGAACTTCAAAACTCGATGTTTTTCGTTAGCAACGGTTTAGAAAAGTGGTTTTAAAGCCGAAAATGGTTGAGAATCCGCCATTTTTGATCGATTTTGTCAGAAAAATTTCACTTTTGGACCAAAAAAAAAATTGTTGGTTCTCGCTCAATTTCACTTGTTAGAGTCCTAGAGAGGCCAAAAACTCGATTTGCAGGTTTTTGTTGCACTTTTCTGAAAATCTATGGGCTAATAGATATTGACGAATTGGGTTTTGTGCTGAAATTTGGGCGCTGTAGGCCTGTAACTTCCCGAGATATGGGCATTTTGGTCTACCGTGACGTAGAGCCATTGTTCAGCTATTTCCTTATACAAAGCGCAGAACTTCAAAACTCGATGTTTTTCGTTAGCAACGGTTTAGAAAAGTGGTTTTAAAGCCGAAAATGGTTGAGAATCCGCCATTTTTGATCGATTTTGTCAGAAAAATTTCACTTTTGGACCAAAAAAAACATTTTTGGTTCTCGCTCAATTTCACTGGTTAGAGTCCTAGAGAGGCCAAAAACTCGATTTGCAGGTTTTTGTTGCACTTTTCTGAAAATCTATGGGCTAATAGATATTGACGAATTGGGTTTTGTGCCGAAATTTGGGCGCTGTAGGCCTGTAACTTCCCGAGATATGGGCATTTTGGTCTACCGTGACGTAGAGCCATTGTTCAGCTATTTCCTTATACAAAGCGCAGAACTTCAAAACTCGATGTTTTTCGTTAGCAACGGTTTAGAAAAGTGGTTTTAAAGCAGAAAATGGTTGAGAATCCGCCATTTTTGATCGATTTTGTTAGAAAAATTTCACTTTTGGACGAAAAAAAAAATTTTTGGTTCTCGCTCAATTTCACTTGTTAGAGTCCTAGAGAGGCCAAAAACTCGATTTGCAGGTTTTTGTTGCACTTTTCTGAAAATCTATGGGCTAATAGATATTGACGAATTGGGTTTTGTGCCGAAATTTGGGCGCTGTAGGCCTGTAACTTCCCGAGATATGGGCATTTTGGTCTACCGTGACGTAGAGCCATTGTTCAGCTATTTCCTTATACAAAGCGCAGAACTTCAAAACTCGATGTTTTTCGTTAGCAACGGTTTAGAAAAGTGGTTTTAAAGCCGAAAATGGTTGAGAATCCGCCATTTTTGATCGATTTTGTCAGAAAAATTTCACTTTTGGACCAAAAAAAAATTTTTTGGTTCTCGCTCAATTTCACTTGTTAGAGTCCTAGAGAGGCCAAAAACTCGATTTGCAGGTTTTTGTTGCACTTTTCTGAAAATCTATGGGCTAATAGATATTGACGAATTCGGGTTTGTGCCGAAATTTGGGCGCTGTAGGCCTGTAACTTCCCGAGATATGGGCATTTTGGTCTACCGTGACGTAGAGCCATTGTTCAGCTATTTCCTTATACAAAGCGCAGAACTTCAAAACTCGATGTTTTTCGTTAGCAACGGTTTAGAAAAGTGGTTTTAAAGCAGAAAATGGTTGAGAATCCGCCATTTTTGATCGATTTTGTTAGAAAAATTTCACTTTTGGACCAAAAAAAAAAATTTTTGGTTCTCGCTCAATTTCACTTGTTAGAGTCCTAGAGAGGCCAAAAACTCGATTTGCAGGTTTTTGTTGCACTTTTCTGAAAATCTATGGGCTAATAGATATTGACGAATTGGGTTTTGTGCCGAAATTTGGGCGCTGTAGGCCTGTAACTTCCCGAGATATGGGCATTTTGGTCTACCGTGACGTAGAGCCATTGTTCAGCTATTTCCTTATACAAAGCGCAGAACTTCAAAACTCGATGTTTTTTCGTTAGCAACGGTTTAGAAAAGTGGTTTTAAAGCCGAAAATGGTTGAGAATCCGCCATTTTTGATCGATTTTGTCAGAAAAATTTCACTTTTGGACCAAAAAAAAAATTTTTGGTTCTCGCTCAATTTCACTTGTTAGAGTCCTAGAGAGGCCAAAAACTCGATTTGCAGGTTTTTGTTGCACTTTTCTGAAAATCTATGGGCTAATAGATATTGACGAATTGGGTTTTGTGCCGAAATTTGGGCGCTGTAGGCCTGTAACTTCCCGAGATATGGGCATTTTGGTCTACCGTGACGTAGAGCCATTGTTCAGCTATTTCCTTATACAAAGCGCAGAACTTCAAAACTCGATGTTTTTCGTTAGCAACGGTTTAGAAAAGTGGTTTTAAAGCCGAAAATGGTTGAGAATCCGCCATTTTTGATCGATTTTGTCAGAAAAATTTCACTTTTGGACCAAAAAAAAAATTGTTGGTTCTCGCTCAATTTCACTTGTTAGAGTCCTAGAGAGGCCAAAAACTCGATTTGCAGGTTTTTGTTGCACTTTTCTGAAAATCTATGGGCTAATAGATATTGACGAATTGGGTTTTGTGCTGAAATTTGGGCGCTGTAGGCCTGTAACTTCCCGAGATATGGGCATTTTGGTCTACCGTGACGTAGAGCCATTGTTCAGCTATTTCCTTATACAAAGCGCAGAACTTCAAAACTCGATGTTTTTCGTTAGCAACGGTTTAGAAAAGTGGTTTCAAAGCCGAAAATGGTTGAGAATCCGCCATTTTTGATCGATTTTGTCAGAAAAATTTCACTTTTGGACCAAAAAAAAACATTTTTGGTTCTCGCTCAATTTCACTGGTTAGAGTCCTAGAGAGGCCAAAAACTCGATTTGCAGGTTTTTGTTGCACTTTTCTGAAAATCTATGGGCTAATAGATATTGACGAATTGGGTTTTGTGCCGAAATTTGGGCGCTGTAGGCCTGTAACTTCCCGAGATATGGGCATTTTGGTCTACCGTGACGTAGAGCCATTGTTCAGCTATTTCCTTATACAAAGCGCAGAACTTCAAAACTCGATGTTTTTCGTTAGCAACGGTTTAGAAAAGTGGTTTTAAAGCAGAAAATGGTTGAGAATCCGCCATTTTTGATCGATTTTGTTAGAAAAATTTCACTTTTGGACCAAAAAAAAAATTTTTGGTTCTCGCTCAATTTCACTTGTTAGAGTCCTAGAGAGGCCAAAAACTCGATTTGCAGGTTTTTGTTGCACTTTTCTGAAAATCTATGGGCTAATAGATATTGACGAATTGGGTTTTGTGCCGAAATTTGGGCGCTGTAGGCCTGTAACTTCCCGAGATATGGGCATTTTGGTCTACCGTGACGTAGAGCCATTGTTCAGCTATTTCCTTATACAAAGCGCAGAACTTCAAAACTCGATGTTTTTCGTTAGCAACGGTTTAGAAAAGTGGTTTTAAAGCCGAAAATGGTTGAGAATCCGCCATTTTTGATCGATTTTGTCAGAAAAATTTCACTTTTGGACCAAAAAAAAATTTTTTGGTTCTCGCTCAATTTCACTTGTTAGAGTCCTAGAGAGGCCAAAAACTCGATTTGCAGGTTTTTGTTGCACTTTTCTGAAAATCTATGGGCTAATAGATATTGACGAATTGGGTTTTGTGCCGAAATTTGGGCGCTGTAGGCCTGTAACTTCCCGAGATATGGGCATTTTGGTCTACCGTGACGTAGAGCCATTGTTCAGCTATTTCCTTATACAAAGCGCAGAACTTCAAAACTCGATGTTTTTCGTTAGCAACGGTTTAGAAAAGTGGTTTTAAAGCCGAAAATGGTTGAGAATCCGCCATTTTTGATCGATTTTGTCAGAAAAATTTCACTTTTGGACCAAAAAAAAAATTGTTGGTTCTCGCTCAATTTCACTTGTTAGAGTCCTAGAGAGGCCAAAAACTCGATTTGCAGGTTTTTGTTGCACTTTTCTGAAAATCTATGGGCTAATAGATATTGACGAATTGGGTTTTGTGCTGAAATTTGGGCGCTGTAGGCCTGTAACTTCCCGAGATATGGGCATTTTGGTCTACCGTGACGTAGAGCCATTGTTCAGCTATTTCCTTATACAAAGCGCAGAACTTCAAAACTCGATGTTTTTCGTTAGCAACGGTTTAGAAAAGTGGTTTAAAGCCGAAAATGGTTGAGAATCCGCCATTTTTGATCGATTTTGTCAGAAAAATTTCACTTTTGGACCAAAAAAAAGATTTTTGGTTCTCGCTCAATTTCACTTGTTAGAGTCCTAGAGAGGCCAAAAACTCGATTTGCAGGTTTTTGTTGCACTTTTCTGAAAATCTATGGGCTAATAGATATTGACGAATTGGGTTTTGTGCCGAAATTTGGGCGCTGTAGGCCTGTAACTTCCCGAGATATGGGCATTTTGGTCTACCGTGACGTAGAGCCATTGTTCAGCTATTTCCTTATACAAAGCGCAGAACTTCAAAACTCGATGTTTTTCGTTAGCAACGGTTTAGAAAAGTGGTTTTAAAGCCGAAAATGGTTGAGAATCTGCCATTTTTGATCTATTTTGTCAGAAAAATTTCACTTTTGGACCAAAAAAAAAAATTTTTGGTCTTCGCTCAATTTCACTTGTTAGAGTCCTAGAGAGGCCAAAAACTCGATTTGCAGGTTTTTGTTGCACTTTTCTGAAAATCTATGGGCTAATAGATATTGACGAATTGGGTTTTGTGCCGAAATTTGGGCGCTGTAGGCCTGTAACTTCCCGAGATATGGGCATTTGGGTCTACCGTGACGTAGAGCCATTGTTCAGCTATCTCCTTATTGTAAGAAATGTAGCATTATAGTGGACGAACGAAGACGTGTTTTCCTACTGTACGAAAGTAGACAGGTTTCCCCTACTAGGAGTCCTTTTGTTAGAGACCTGACAATCGAGCATTATGGTTAAGCCAATCAAAACCTCGCACGTGCAGTGAGTTGTTTTCCGCCCTTTTTACAGTCCGCCATATTGTTATATTCGTTCTCATCGTCATTCATGTATGTTTGAAGAGTGTATGTACCATGTTCATGAAGCAATTGTATAAAGCCATATTTCATCAATAGTGTTATTGAATCCAGTATCAACTGTGGGTAATTATGTATACAGAATAGACCCCTCTGCGATGAATATGAACCTATGAACCATCCCTAATAGAAGTAGAAGATTTCCCGTTTTCGCACATACAGTCAGAGCCTAACATCGCCATGATTCCCAACGAGCCATTATGAAGTCGTTGACACTTATACAAAGCGCAGAACTTCAAAACTCGATGTTTTTCGTTAGCAACGGTTTAGAAAAGTGGTTTTAAAGCCGAAAATGGTTGAGAATCCGCCATTTTTGATCGATTTCGTTAGAAAAATTTCACTTTTGGACCAAAAAAAAAATTTTTGGTTCTCGCTCAATTTCACTTGTTAGAGTCCTAGAGATGCCAAAAACTCGATTTGCAGGTTTTTGTTGCACTTTTCTGAAAATCTATGGGCTAATAGATATTGACGAATTGGGTTTTGTGCCGAAATTTGGGCGCTGTAGGCCTGTAACTTCCCGAGATATGGGCATTTTGGTCTACCGTGACGTAGAGCCATTGTTCAGCTATTTAATAATAATAATAATAATAATAAACTCTTTATTTTACATGGGTCAGAATTAGGCCCTATACCACGAGTGGTAACGGTCCTGTCTCACACCCAGCCCATGGGGACAAACATAGATACAATATACAACATATAGACACCAAAAAAAAAAAAAAAAAAAAATCAATGTACAAAGTTTGATGATTTAGAGATCAAGTACATGACCACAGACTACTGGATATTTTTTTTGAGATATACAATATAGCAATATACACAAGTACATGTGTATTAAATGGACATATTATCCTCAAGCGATTATTGTACAGAATTTGATGATTTAGAGATCAAATACATGACCACAGGCTACTGGATATTTTTTTTTTAAGATATACAATAAAGCAATATACACAAGTACATGTGTATTAAATGGACATATTATCCTCAAGCGATTAAGTACATTGCGACAAATTGTAAAAAAAAAAAAAAAAATAAATAAATAAATAAATAAATAAACTAGAATCGTGAGACGATACTGGGCAGTGCGCATCAAAATTTGTGAAAGGTTGCATTAACTTCATCAAATCTCTGTGAATTATATATTTTATAATCCACATCATTTAATATATTTTGTAAGAGAGTTGTCAACAATTTGACGGATTAGATAAGCTAAAAAAAATATATTCTGAGATTAAATTTGTTTTTGGTCGAACAGTTAGTTAACACATCCCTTAAACTTCGAGCAAAAAAAATCTATATTATTATTTTTCTAAAAAAAACATTTTAAAGGTCAACGTTTTTAGACATGCAACGGTGCGACGGTACCAAGCAGTGCACATCCGGTTTCTTCCATTGGTGAAAAGTGATATTTTCAGTAAAAACCGGCATATAAATTGTCTATATTCGGAAGTGAAAAGAAGAATAATCAGTTCACGTTCGGTAGTGAAAAGTCACCTGTTTATAAAAGTCGTTTTTACCGTGACGTAGAGCCATTGTTCAGCTATTTAATAATAATAATAATAATAATAAACTCTTTATTTTACATGGGTCAGAATTAGGCCCTATACCACGAGTGGTAACGGTCCTGTCTCACACCCAGCCCATGGGGACAAACATAGATACAATATACAACATATAGACACCAAAAAAAAAAAAAAAAAAAAATCAATGTACAAAGTTTGATGATTTAGAGATCAAGTACATGACCACAGACTACTGGATATTTTTTTTGAGATATACAATATAGCAATATACACAAGTACATGTGTATTAAATGGACATATTATCCTCAAGCGATTATTGTACAGAATTTGATGATTTAGAGATCAAATACATGACCACAGGCTACTGGATATTTTTTTTTTAAGATATACAATAAAGCAATATACACAAGTACATGTGTATTAAATGGACATATTATCCTCAAGCGATTAAGTACATTGCGACAAATTGTAAAAAAAAAAAAAAAAATAAATAAATAAATAAATAAATAAACTAGAATCGTGAGACGATACTGGGCAGTGCGCATCAAAATTTGTGAAAGGTTGCATTAACTTCATCAAATCTCTGTGAATTATATATTTTATAATCCACATCATTTAATATATTTTGTAAGAGAGTTGTCAACAATTTGACGGATTAGATAAGCTAAAAAAAATATATTCTGAGATTAAATTTGTTTTTGGTCGAACAGTTAGTTAACACATCCCTTAAACTTCGAGCAAAAAAAATCTATATTATTATTTTTTTTAAAAAAAACATTTTAAAGGTCAACGTTTTTAGACATGCAACGGTGCGACGGTACCAAGCAGTGCACATCCGGTTTCTTCCATTGGTGAAAAGTGATATTTTCAGTAAAAACCGGCATATAAATTGTCTATATTCGGAAGTGAAAAGAAGAATAATCAGTTCACGTTCGGTAGTGAAAAGTCACCTGTTTATAAAAGTCGTTTTTATTTATGTACATTTTTATACATCATTGGAAGTAGAATACTTAAAGAATATTTACTGATATATTTAATATGCACTATCATACATATGAAAAAGCCAATTCTCAACATTAGCAATTGAGTGCTAACCTGCATACCAGTATGTTCGCATTACAGTTCTAAATTAACATTTTAACATCAACTTTGCAACAAATCTATGTTATTATTTTTTTAAAAAAACTTTTCAATGGTCAACGTTTTTAGACATGCAATTTTAAAACTTTTTTTTAATAAATGACAGAACCAGATTTTTAGAACGGATTTTCTTCTTGCATTGGATCGTTATATACTACATTGAGATTTATTTTTTATCTTTTTTACCACATAATTTAAAACGTTAAAAACGCAAGTTATAATATAAGAAAGTCATGTTAAGCATGATAGTGCAATTGTCAGTTGAAGGGAGAGAACTGCATTTAAAATACAGACAACAAACGAGTTTGTATAGAGACGTATTGATTTAAATTTGAATTGTTATCTGATGTTTGTTACATTAAGGGGGTGGTACGAATATAAGTTGCAATGGAAATCAGAATGAAATACCAGGTACATGTATATTTTTTATTTTAATCATAGTTTTCTCTTGTGAAATAGAAAATAACAGTAATTTTATTATATCTTGTCTAATTGTTTTTCTATTAAATAATACTCGCGACATTGAGAGTATATTAAGATCTACTATTTGTATTAAGAATGGTTCTATATGAAAACGACTTTCTATACTATCCAAACAACGATCAATTTAAACACTAAAAGTTTATTTCGTGATTTGATTTTTTAGGGATACCCAGTACACCGCGTACTACTGAAAACAAGGGACTTTCAACTGGCGATACCGAGATCTCCAAGATAACTAGCTCACTAACTACTACTAGTGATAGCACTACTGATAACAAGGAATGTTTAACTGGAGATACCGATAATTCCAAGATGGCTGACGAAGAAGGAGATGAAATCAATCCACACACCTTATATGGTGGAATTTTAGCTGCACTGATTGTTATAAACATCATCTGTATTGGTGTCTACTGTTTTCTCAGGTGAGTTTTACATTTACATCTATTTCAATTTCAATCACAAAAACCACAAACCTGAGAGGTACCCAAGACTAAAAAACGTTCCATTTCATGAAACTGACAGACACGATACAGTGATTGTAAAGAAGTTTTCTAATTGCGTGGCAAATCTATCGATTTGTCACGCTTTGTTTTCGTTATGATTATTTTTTTTTTTAGCAGTGCGTTCTATCGAACGCACTGCTATTGTTTTCGTAATTTCAAAAAATTACGATTTTGTGTCGCCTAAATCTCAGCAACTATAATAGTTACAGCAACAATTATAGAGCAGTAAATCAACATTTTTAGTGAATTACTGAGTGAATGTAAATTAGAAAGGTTTTTGCAAAACCGGAAATGCAAAACTGAAATCTGTGCAAAAAGTAGTAAATCGATCCTGGAAGACGCGTTTTTGCTCCAATTTTGCTCGGATTTTCAATTTTAGAATCTTTCGCGAATATCTGATATGATAGCATTCAAAAAAATTCGAATTTCGAAAATTCATAGCACACATTTCTGGACCGAATTTTGCCAATTTTGATCAAATTTTCTATTTTCTAGAGTATTCGTCCGATCAATTTGAAATTGTTGGTGCTAAAACAGATCACAATCGATAACAAATTCATTCAGACAAAAATTTTGCATCACTTCCGGTTTTCATGAAATAATGATACAAACTTCCGGCTAAGCCACAACCTGGAAAATGCATGAATGTCGCCGAAACTTATCTTAATAGGTTTTCATTGGTATGACTTAAAATTTGAGAGAACATTTTTGGGAGGAAATGTTTATAGTTTGGCCGCCATATTGATTTGACCAACTTTTGTAAAAGTCAAAATGGGGCTTCAGGGATAAATCCGATTTGCGTGATTGTGGTATTTCTGGAAACTGCAATGGATTGCGAAAAAAAGTACGGGAGTGGATTTTTTAATTTCAATTTTGTTATTTTTCAATTTCCGGTTAAATTTTTTCAGCAATTTAAAAAACTTTCAAGGCTCATATTTTGCGACCTTGACTTCTGATTTCGTTGAAACCGGAACAAAACTTACAGCTCAAGATAAATGCTATCCCATGATGTGTTCATTTTTGTTATCCTATTTTTATTTCCGGATTTATAGCCATTTAAATATTGGTATTGTTAATGATTTAACGATCAAGGGAGGTAATTTTATACTATTTCTATATATATAATATTTAAATATTTCTACCAGTCGTAAACTTTTAAATGGAATTTTCATATTGCAGAAATTACAGAAAATTAAAATATTGACTATTTCATACTGCACCAGTGTAATAGTCAGAGAATTACTTCTCAAGTACTTTAAGTTTGTTCAATATATCATTGAATATTCTGGAAAGTGATTGTATTTCTAAAAATATTCAGTGTAAACCCGTTTGTGTAATAAGTATTCAACAGATTGCCCGGATATAGGGATTGTATGTTCGAACGTTGTGGTTAATTAAATGCTACGAAGGTACTGGCATGTAGGAAAAACCTCAAGTGATAAGAGTATATCTACTATTTTCAACCGACTTTGATCGGTCCTTTTCTGTTTATTTCTTTTAACCAATAGCTACAGGATAGAAATTCAAGCAATTTCAAATTTACAGCTCAAATGAAATGAAATGAAGTTTTACGTCCTGCTCTTCTGCTCCTTTTAGGGCTAATCAGGACGGGAAAACGCCATGCAATGTGCAATGAGGGAAATTTTGCCATTAGCCTACTCTTATTATCGATTTCCAACTGTCGAGGGATCTTTAACGTGCACAGCCTGTAGCACACGGGGCCTCGGTTTATTGTCCCATCCGAACGACTAGACGCTTTTTTCATGTCAGCCCCTCCGACCAGCATGACTGACAGGGGAAAACCGGGTTGAAAAATTTACAGCTCAAGATGAATGCTTTCCATTAAAAGATCATTTTTGTTGTCCCATTTTTACTTCCGGATTTATAGCCATTTAAATATTGGTAATGATTTAACGTTGACAAGGGAGGTAATTTTATACAAATTTTTACCAGTCGTAAACTTTTTAATGAAATTTTTATACTGCAGAAAATAATTACAACTGAAATATGCTGACTTTACAATTCTGCACCACGTTAAAGGTCTTTGAGATAAATCTCAAGAACGCCGTGGCTATTGTATGATATATATTCTAGAAAGTTATTGTATTTCTCGAAAAATATTCAGTGTAAGTATGTTCGTGATATGTGTAACAAATATTCAACTGAATCAAAAAAATTTGACCCGGAAGTAACAGATCAGCTGCCATATTGATAAGACAAACTTTTGTAAAACTCAAAATGGGGCCTAATGGTTACTAGCAAAATTGGTAATTTTAGTATTTTAAGACGGCTCAGTAGAGTGCCCCAAAAAGTACGCAAATCGATTTTTGATATTTAATTTTGCTTTTTTGTTATTTCCGGTACATTCGTTTTATGTAATTGCCAAAATTCAAAGACTTGTAACTCGTGACCTTGACCTTTTTTGACCTTGTGACCTGAACATGGGTTATTGCCCTTGACTAGATCTATCCAATGAATCCATTTTTGTTGACCGATGTTTACTTCCGGTTTTAGAGCCATTTGAAATTTGAGATTTTGAACTTTAAACAGCTCTGCCACGTGACCTATTTTACATACGTCACAAATTCTTATATATTCTTAATGTGCCTAATGTACTCTTTCTAGAGATATATAACACTCTATATGTTTAATGAAATTGCGCGATGTAAAATTTGAAAATTTTGTTTAAAGTTCCATTGCAACTGTGCGTGTTTTTTTCAAATTTTATTTTGAGCGTTCTGAAAAGTAACAGATAGATAGATGTTTTGATTGCAAACTCAAATCTGTTTTCAAAATTTCGATATCACTTCCGGTTTTGATGTTATTCACTTTTTAAATTCAAATTTCAACTTCCGGAATTTTGAAGATATTTCAAAAATTTTATCGGCAGTATATTAGAAATAATGTTATTGAAATAATTAATTAATTAAATCTGACCCGAATGTAATAAATTAGCCGCCATATTGATATGACCAACTTTTGTAAAACTCAAAATGGGGCCTCAGGGATATGAGCGATTTTCGTGATTGTAGTTCATGTATTTTTGGACAGCCCAGTCGATTGCCATAAAAAATACGCTATTTGATTTTTGATATTCGATATTGGTTTCTTGTTATTTCTCAGTATAATGTTTTAGGTAATTTCCAAAATTTCAAAGACTTGACCTAGACTTTTTTTACCTTGTGACCTGATGAAAGGTTATTGTCCTTGATTGTTCAATGTTTACTTCCGGTTATCTTGCCAATTGAAAATTGCAATTTTTAACTTTAAACGCATACAGTTGAAGGGAGAGAACTACTATTTTATTGTAAATCTTTATTAAAGCTATCATGCTGTAATTAAACTAGAAATATTTATAAAAAATATAAACCATCCTCCACTTATCGCCATATTTCCTACTTTCAGTCGCCATACAGAAGATCTATATCCGCCAACGACCCACTATTAAGTGGAGTAAGCCACGCCATTCAGTCAGCTGATATACATACATCGGACTGTCAACATCGGTAATAAGCGGTCACTATTAAACAAGCCAGCCCTGAAACTAGCAAAGAAGAAATTTTGCTATAATCGGAAACTAACCAAACGTTTATCTTTCAAGCATTCAGATCACAAACAGTTATTTTAATTCCTTAAAATAAGACAATCTCACTAGATTTAACTTATCTAATGTTCATATTTTCATAACCATTTGCCATAGCCTTAGTGCCTTATGATTTATGAAAGATTTCCAGGATGACGCACTGCCCAGCGCCGTTTTGGTACGGCTCTAGTTTTTTTTTTTTTTCCAAATTCTGGTCAGCGTCTGTAGAGAAAACTGAAAATGCTATAGAAATTCTGGTTTCATCAGCTAGTTTCACTCGAGGGAAATTTTCCCTTAAATATAAATCGGCACATTTTTGCGGAACCAGAAGTGGGCTATTACATAATGTGCAATATTTTTTCATCGAGTCTGTAGGACTTATTTATGAACCGATTTACCTGAAATTTCCTTTATTACGTTAATTGTTAAAAGAAGTATCTGGTGAATTTTCAAAATTTTCAATTTTTAAATATTTTTGTAAAAAAAATTTGAAACCAAAATTTAAAAAAAAAATCAAATTTTTTTTCTCAGCCGCTAATTATCCGATTGATCTGAAATTCACAGGACATAAACAGAATGTCGATACAAATAATACAAGATAATTAAAATATTTCAATCACTTCCGGTTTTGGCGTGAAGACTTCCGGTTTTTCAAAATTACGTCTGGCGACCCCACTTCCGGTGTAAATTTCAGATGTTGGCTAAAACCATATATATTGTATGTCAGGCATAATTAGAAGGTACTTAGCAGAAAAAATCCAAACCGGAAGTGATACATAAGCTGTCGTCACAGACTGACACATTTCAGCAAAAAATTAATTAGTCCTCCATTTTTTATCCGATTTTTATGATTTTGATGTCTATCAAAACATTGTAACTTTATCTAAAACTTGTAGGCACAGAATTTTGAATTTCGAATTTGAAGTGTTTTTATTTTGGTTTGAATTTTTTGAAAATTCAAAAGGCCATACCATGTGACCTTGACCTTCAATGACCCTGAAATTTTTAATGTAGAATGTCCTTGACCTCAGCTATCCATAGGTGTTTTGATTTTAGTTGAAAAATATTAACTTCCGGTTTTATAGACATTCAAAAATTGACATTTTTGACAACTTTGGATGGCTGTATCACCTTTTCTAATTAACATAAAGAATTAATCATTTCAATTTTGTAATGCTGATTTAATTATCTTTTTAACGATATATGACGATAATACCTTAGAATATGTTTTCAAAATATTAAGTTTTTTTTCGACTGAGAGTTCTAACTTACAATGTAATTATCTAATAGCAATATGGTGTGTATAGTCAGTATGTACTAAATTGTCTCTTTTCAACGACATATGACATGAGCAGTTTAATACAAAATCCATTAAAGTGAAAATAGGCATAGAGTACCCCTTTTCTGAGAAGAAATAGAAACAGAGAGGATTAAAATGATTGACAAGGGTTATAGCAGGTTATATAATATAGTAATAAAACTATCTGACATGAACTTTTCACTTGGAGGTGTGAAGTATTTTAGGTCATAAACAGATTAATCTGATTACGTAATCTTTTAACACTCTAAAAGTATAAAAAATTTATTCATTTTTTTTGCAAAATTTTCACTTATATTAATTTTACATACAATCATTTAGAGCAGTGAATTTTTGATCCATTAACCTGTTCGAATCTTTTCTCTACCATTGACAGAACTCTTTCTACAAGATACACACACCTTTGTGTCGTCTGCTAAGGTTATTAAAGGTCATAAACAAATTAGTCAGACTACATAATCTTTTAACTCTAGGGTTGGACTCTAGCAGACAGCAATTAAAACTGTTTATGCGTCTGCGCTAATCCGTTGCAATAAAAGGTAAGTGCTCAAACTGTTTTTTATCATCTGCTAGATTATTATAGGTCAAAAATAAATTAATCTCATTTTAAAGAGGTTGTGCAAAGTCTTTTTGAAATTTTTAAAAAAACATGTTGAATGACTCCTGGATTGATGATCGATTACAAAAAAACAAACAAAAAATTTCTCAAAAAGTTTATTTCCTCAAAAACGACTAAAAACCGGACTTTCCATTAAAAAATGGCGCGCTTTGTTATCACGTTACGTAAGTGACGTCATACCCAGAACATAACGTCAGAGTGGAAGCAGTACACTATGGCAAAACGTCGGATACTTCTTCCGAATCAACTGACTTTGGCGAAGCCTGAGTGTTATTACACGGCGAATTTGATTCAGATCACGCCTAAAAAGGGTGTAATAAAATTGAACCTATATCTAATGTCTCATCGAGGTGAAGAAGCTAACTTTAATGACTCGAATGGGGGTGAAGGGAGGGCCTTGGCTTCGTGCAGCTGGTCGTTTAGCAGAATAGTAAGTAAAATAAGCCGTACCTCAATGCTTAATGATAATGGTTTCCAATTTTAGTACGAATACTAATTATTCCGAATAGTGAATCAAAGGGAGCGAGATCAACGCTTGGAGTAGTCTATAGTTGAGGTTGGGGTGGGTAGGTTGGTGGTGCCATTTCTTATTATTGATATTTCAAGAGTTGTGCCAAGTTAATTTTTTAATTTTTAATGCGGTAAGATTGTCTATTTAGTATGTCTACAACAGTATTTTTTCGGATATGTACCGATAAATAAATTGTCAAAAACCGGCATTTTCGACCTATTTTATGATCACGTGGCGTCATTTCCACAACAATAAAAATGGCGGCGGTAAATGAGATTATAATAGCGAGGAGACGGGGGGTTTCTGGTGGGGCGATATGGGAATAAACCATTACTGGTTTCTGAGTGCTAGTTTTTCATGCAGATCGTTCATGTGAATGGCAGTAGTAATTGTAAAGCAATCACGTCAAGTTCTATCGCAGTGGTTAATGCAAATGCCACTTTTATTATTTTTGCCAAAACTTAAAACGTAGCCTATTCTAAGCCTAATTTGATCTTTAAAGTCACCATTCAAGCACATATTCACTGCTGAGTAGGCCAGTTTGATTAGAATTGTTTCCTTCATATTACATGTATTCAAAATATGATTGTCAATTGCATGCCATTTGTCTTACAATATCTTCGGACCCATGGAAATAAAAGGTTTTTCATTAAACTCATGTTGAATACGCACTCTAGTCAAGTATACTTTTCGGGTGTCAGTCGATAAAGAAACTGTTAACCCAGGGTTATTTGTAGTCAACTTGGCATCAAACAAAAATGACTCCAGAGGTCAAAAGACACAGCTTTGTAAGCCAACTATTAACAGTTTGCAGGACTAATGTTCATTGCAGAATTTAAAACAATGGCCCGGTCAAAGCCTAAAGCCTGTGGAAATTCACTAACTTGTAGACAATACTAAAAGAATTCGTTCATTAGACATCGGTGTTGAGCTGTGTGGGAACATAAAGAGTTACATTTTAAGATTTTAATTTCCAAACATTGCCAACAAGAATAAACATTTACTAGTGGGCTTATCTGCTGTCAAAAAATTAAATGCCCCAGATCTATGGTTACATAACTAATAAGTAATAAATACATATATATCAAATAAGTTGTTTATTTACTTTTACATATGATTTGAATCATGTCCATGGAGGCAAATGTTCTGTGGCAGTGTTTCCACCAAGGTAGGACAGGGCAGGTTTCTCTTTGAGAATAGTCATTGTCACTTGTACTTGGTATATTCATTCTATTTAAAACACCAATATGTTAAATGTTTAACTCTCATATTTTATTCAATATTTATCTGCATGATCTGCAAAGAAAAAAATATTAGCATTTAAATAATGAAATGAAAATTTCATATTGAGAATAGTTTAGCCAGGATCAGGATGTTTTTTTTTTAAACACAAAAAAAACATGCATTAAAAAAAAGAAAAATAGGCCTAGTTCATATCTGTGATAGTCAGATAGATTAGCAGGACATTTGGCTGGTCAAAATTATTTTCGAATGCATGTGACATTATGTCTTAATATTTATTTGGACCCAGGCATAAAACTATGAAATGAACACACTCCTCTCATTTCCTCCGCTCCATCTAAAAACTGAAGTGAAACTGAAAGTAGGGCCTATTTCTACCCGGTCATGGCATGGTCAAACTAAGCAAGTCATATTCTCGGAGAATTAAAACACTTTTCTAAAAAACGAAGTGAAATAATCAGGCCTACCTGTTGCGAAAATTCAGAGGCTGACCACCGTCTATATTCTTATATTCATAAACATTAGATCGTCATCGTCGGCATCGGTCGCCGGGTCGGTCAAAACAGGTGGCTTAGCTAGAGACCGCTTCAAGGGTATAACAACGATCCAACGCTCTTCACCCCAATATAATTCACTGGTGATCAATCCAATCATTAAAATTCAGCCATATGTACAACTGATTACCCGCATCACTTTCAAACATAGCCACAAAACGGTTAGACACTCGATAAATCCAATGTGACTTTGCATGTCGGCCATTGTTTGGTTCTGGGTATGACGTCATTTTCCGATGAATGACGGAATCAGTCGATGATTTTTTATGGCGTAACTAAGGGCCGTTACTATGATATTACAGGTGGTTTTTTGGTGATAACTCGAGAACGGGATGAGATATCGAAATGAAAATAACGACATAATTTTATAAAAACGTTTATTTAACGTTATAAATCATAAAACGGACTTTGCACAACCCCTTTAACTTTATAAAAATTAACATTTTTTTTCGAGTGTTTGCTATTTTTGATATAATATCAGATTTATTCTTATTTTGAGGGTGATTCTTACCCACGGCACTTAATTGACTAACATCAATTCAACTGGCTACTGACTGCTCCAATCCATTGAAACAAAAGACAGTTTTTCAACTCATCGTTAAAGGAAAATATTGACGTTTACACAGTTCGAATGTTGGGGAAGGGGGTATATCCCCCATACAAAATGGCCCCTAGTCAAAATGGCCCCATGTTTGGTCAAAATGGTCCCTGATAAATGGTCCCCAAAAAGGTTTTATTGCAATAGTCAATTGGGCCCCTATCCAAATTGGCCCCTAGTCAAAATGGCCATAAAAGTTCTAGTCAAAATGGCCATAAAAGTTAAATTTGGTCAAAATGGCCAGTCACCATGGCCCCTATTTTGGTCAAAATGGCCTCTGAATTTTCTCTTTGATTTCAACCAATTCATTGGTCAAAATGGCCAAAGAAATAAAGTCAAAATGGTCCATAATTTTTTTTATACGCCCACATGAAAATGTGGACGTATATTGCCGTCACCCCTGTCCGTCCGTCGGACCGTCCGTCCGTCAACAATATCTTGTGTACGCGATAGAAACCAGAGTTTTTATGCGATTTGAATGGAACTTGCTATGTGTATTCATCTTGATCATATCTCGGATGAGTTCGAAAATGGCACAATTTCAGTCGTCGGTTTTTGAGTTATTGCCCTTGACTTAGTGAACAAACGTTAAAATTAACTTGTGTACGCGATAGAAGCTAGAGTTTTTATCCGATTTGAATGAAACTTGGAAATATCTCGGATAAGTTCGAAAATGGCGCAATTCCATTTGTTGGTTTCTGAGTTATTGCCCTTGACTTGGTGAAAAAATGTTAAAATTAACATGTGTACGCAATAGAAGCTAGAGTTTTTATCCGATTTGAATGAAACTTGGTATGTGTATTCATCTTGATAATATCTCGGATAGATTCGAAAATGGCGCCATTCCAGTCGTCGGTTTATGAGCTATTGCCCTTGACTTAGTGAAAAAACGTTAAAATTAACTTGTGTACGCGATAGAAGCTAGAGTTTTTATCTGGTTTAAATGAAACTTGGTATGTGTATTCATCTTGATAATATCTCGGATGAGTTTGAAAATGGCGCCATTCCAGCAGTCGGTTTATGAGTTATTGCCCTTGACTTAGTGTAAAAACGTTAAAATTAACTTGTGTACGCGATAGAAGCTAGAGTGTTAATCCGATTTGAATAATCGGTTTATGAGTTATTGCCCTCGATAAAGGCTAGAGTTTTCATTCGAATTGATTCATCTAAATATCAGCTCAAATAAGTGCGATGGTGCAATCAACTTTTTCAAATATTCAAATTTGCTGAAGTGGGCGTATGTTACCTTGCCTGGCAAGCTATCTTTTTTTAAATTGTAGCTTATATGATGATAATCAAAGGAATAATTGGAAGCTATTTAAACCCTAAAAAGGGTCACTAATCATCAAAGCAAAGACATTCTAAGACTTACAATATTAATTTGAAGTTCCAGTTCCAGTTCTCAAAAAGATTATACAAAAAATATATTATGTAGCGCTTTATGTTTTGTTAATTTGTAACATCATAAATAAAAATATTATTTTGAGACCATTTTCACTTTTCGGAAGAACCATTTTGACCTTTTTGAGGACCATTTTGACCAAACGAGGGGCCATTTTGGATAGGGGCCCAATTGACTATAACCCGTTTTTAGAGGCGTAATATCTCTTCGAAATTTATTTCAAGCTGGTCAAGCCTATGTTGCGTTAAGCAGAGTTAAAACATTACAGGGTCTAACGATACAAGATTTTACGGAAAAAAACATATATGTGATGAAAAAATATAATCAGCATTAGGAGCAATCACAGCCCGAAAATAGGACCATATTGACTGATACTAATATAATTTTACACAATGTTCAGGGTTTATATCTATTCACATACAAGATCTACAGAAACACATTAAAATGCTAGATGATATCATTTGTTTAACAGAAACATGGCTAAATAATTGTTTCCGTCTTTACCACCAACCTCGAAGCAGCAGCTATGATGACATTAAAGATTTCAATTTTTTAAAAGAAAAGGGGCATTGAGGATTAGGAATATATTTTAAAGAAGAAAAAAATGTCAATATCTTAAATTTGGGAGTTTTAAAAATAGAACACATTGCTTTGAATATTCTGGATAAGAATATTAACGTAATTGTTATCTATAGACCACCTGTTTATCGATTAGAATTATTTCTCCCAATGTTAGAAGATTACTAGTTGAATTACAAGATTGATATATGATTGAATCTACCCTTTAACAAAACTTTTTACTAAAAATGAGGGAGTGAACACCAGAATTTAGGGGTTTGAAGTTCAAAAGTCTTACAGGTATCAGGCAAAGCATCACGGGCCACGCTCAGTGCTGTTCACAGCTCTAGTTTTCATTATTTTGTTGAGTCTATAACTATAAGGGATGTAAGGGAAGTTGTACCAGTTCAATTTAAAGCTAGATGTTTGAGTATTGTGATTAGAACTAATCATTGTTGCATGAAAAGACAGTGTTGGTGTCAAAGAGGTATACACAATTACACAGATATCTTATGGAAATTGTAATCATACAAAGAGAGTCATAGTTAACCCTGATACACTTTTTCTTGTTCACGCCCATCTCATTGGATCATCATGGATAGTTTTCACACTGTACAATAACGAATCGTTCACTTCTCGCTGTTTTCTTTCAGAAATCGTAAAAAACCGAAAGATACAACAACCAATATAGCAATGTCAAACCATACCGGAAATGAAAACAACGATAACTACTCACACTACAATCACGTTGATCTTGAAGACGCTCAAGCTACTAACTCCAGCCATACATATGAACGACATTCAACGACATATATAAATCAAGATTACACACACGTTTGCGTTTGAAAATCCGCGAAAAAGTACTGTAGGCCAACACGCTGAAAACATTTTCCACAACATGTTGCCGAAACACCCCTGGGCAACACAACTTTGGTCCTGTACACGGCAACAGTTAGACAACATGTTGGGAAACTTATTGTTGAATGTTTCCGAACTGTATACACTAACAGCATTTTTGACAACATGTTGGCGAAAATGTTGTCAGTGTAGTCAGTACTTAAGTTGCATTAACTTAACCGAGAGACTCAAAAGCACTTTTGATCAACCAGTTGATAACGTAATAACGGATAGGTTACTAAAAAGATTTAAAATATAAACCATCAAGGCTACCGTACAAATAGTTAAAAGAACAGAATCAGAAACTATTCACGCAATTTTATCATTTTTTATTTCATTTTATAATTTACTTTTATAATTGCTTTTTTATATTTACTCTACTATGTTTAATGTTTTCTTCTCAGTCCTCGGTTCCTATGGGGTTCCTAGCGGTACGAAGAGTCCAAAAGATTGGGAATCAAGGTTCTAAGCAAAGGTAGTAAATAATTAACGAGTGTTAAACAATTTTTATTCTTTATAATGCTAACTTATATAATATATAAATATGTTTTATATATCGGGTGTCTAAAAACACGTTCCCAAGTTTGACGGTACATATCTCATCTTCTGATGGGCCTATCTCTTTCAAAATTATCACAGATTTACTTCAACATGACCTTGTCCATGAATTGTACAAGTACTGCCCTAAAGAAAATTGCATGTCTAAAAATTTAATATCAGAGCAAATTACACATTCCAACCTGTGTTCTTTGTGTGTTCACCACATCGTCCTCCAATATCAACCATCAATATCAACCATTTCCCATCTTGAGACATTCTGACGGATCTGAGATATGCCTACCTAGCGTCAAACATGGGGACGTTTTTTGGGGGACACCGATATAACTCTCCTGTTTTACTTTACTTTATAATCTACTTTCCTTGATTTTTTTACCTGAAACCGGCCAACCCTTAAAACCGCACATCGGCCGATGTTTGCTGTATATTGTTTTCTTCTAATTAGAAATAGAATTTAATGATTATTGACCAATTCTAATGTTTTATGACTTGTTAATCTATCTTTATATTATAAACATAACTATCTTGTTGTTAGGGTTTTACTTTATTTTTTGTATTCACTCTACTGTGTTGAGTGTTCTTTCATGTTAAAGGGGAATGTTCAGCATTTTCGAGGATCGATTTGGGCCCTGTATTTATGTAAATAGCCTTCAGATTTACTTCCCCAAATCGCACAATCCCTTCAGTTACACCCGTACCTTAACAGTTATCTTTGAGTTTCTGCATTTGTGTTTTCTATATAACGCATAGTCTTACTAAACGAGGAGACACAATTTGGACTTGGATACTGAAAAGTATTTTAGACGGGGATTTGAAGGCTCAAATGTTTAGGGAGAGTTTCTAACATTAGATTAGCTAAAAATATTCCAGGTTCTGAGACTAAAAGTTTTTTGCTCAAACGGCTAGTGGCCATATCCCTTAAATCTAAGATTTTGAACTGCATTTATAAACAGGGGCAAACTTAAAGGGACAAACAAAGGGATATATTATGCTATAACTTATTTCTTTCATAACAAAAACAACACACGTTACAATTTTCATCTGATCATGATACGTATATATTGTGTTAAGTCGTTATTAAAACAAAATTTTTATTAGCCTAAATTAAAGGAAATACGTTGGAAAGGAATCCCTTAAAACAGGTCCGACCATCACAAACATCTCTGGCCATGAGGGGATGAAAAGAATGGTTTAGAACTGAGATGATTGTAACTAAATTTAGCTTTCGCGGTATCTTGACATTTGGAAATAATATATTACTGGTAAGCAGAGATTAATGGTGGCAAGGGTAGATCTGGAATTGTGTATTCCAGCATTTGACGTGGCGGTGAAAGAATATCAATAAGCCCAAAGTAACGTGGGAAATGAACCTCTTCAATTAACGAACCAGATCCCTTCCTAAATCAGAATATCCCTAATTGTCAAATAAAAGCTCTAACTTTTAGTAGACCATACTATAAATATAATTTGTATAGAAAATAACATTAACATTGTCATCTCTTTTGTAACGATTTGATCTGGGGTGTATATTATTTCAATAACATGCATAATACAAAGGGAGAATACTAAGCAAGGCATATTTATTACTTATTATTTATCAACTATGGCTGACAAGCGTAATAATATTCAATAACGACGGTTGAGATCTTCTTTAGTTTGTGAATCCAGGAATATCCAAGGATAGATCATATCATAAAGGAATCAAAATGAATTTACTGGTAATTAATTGGTGGATTCTGGGTCTACTACTGATAAAAGTGGAAGGTATGATCTGTTTGTTATTCTTAAATACTTTATTCAATTGATAATATTGAAATAGTAAGTATTATTTATTTTAACATGATATTGAAAACTACAAATTTTAATGTATTAAAGACAGTTATGAAATATCCGTTTTACAGTGCACTACGGTATACCTAAAGCATCATTAGTACAATTATGTAAAATGTTTAGAACAGTATTGGTTTAACAAAAGTATCAAGAATCACTAACTGTTCAAATGAGAATGATACTCATACTTTTTTCTCAAAATTTGGGTTTTTTTTTTTGCATTTTGCCACAGTCTTGAATAACAGACGTTTCATCAGATTTTTAACGTTAGAAAATTGGGATTCCGTGTCCGCCATTGACATTTTTCTCACTACTTGAAAATTTTAAAATATTTTGTCTGAGGCGTTTGCTTCACTCCTGCTATTATGGAGTTCAAAGATGAGCATAGACTACTGCTGCTGTCCAAACAAAATTCCTTCCACTGCACGTTGCATGGCGTTTCTCATTAAGGTGCGTTGGATTTCATTTCAATACAAAGGAACATATATGTTGTTAACGAACTGCGGTCCAGTTCATCAAAAACGTGCCCAATGGTTTTCAGTAATTTTGATGGCCCAGACTGCACATTGATATTCAATTGCTGCAAGTTAGCACATGCAAGACGAACAGTATTGGGACCTGCTGATGATGAAGAAGCACAAGACAACAATCCTTGTGTTATATTTCCCTATTTTGCCCTAGTAAGGAATAGAACAGGGAGCCATGGCTCTGGGAGCTTTGTGAATTTGGGCCACAGCTTGAAAAATGTTGGGAACCACTTTTCTAAACCAATATCTATGTATTTTAGATTTAGATGGATATTGTTTCAAAGAAATATGTGAATGCTTCAGTTCTTCAAAAACAACACGTTCAATAGAATGCTGCGAGAACGACGTCATACAATTGGAAATGTATGACCAAGAAATAGTCTACGAACTGTCAGATTCAACCTGTAGAAGATTAAATTCAACGCAGTGTTTAACCAATGACCAAAAGAGTTTACGTTTAAATCATGAAGATAAAGTAAACATGTATAACAGTTGTAGTGGAAAGAGACGATGTAATATAACAGTAAATCCATCTACAGATATA
Organism: Lottia scabra; assembly: GCA_029955415.1. Lineage (NCBI taxonomy): Eukaryota > Metazoa > Mollusca > Gastropoda > Lottiidae > Lottia > Lottia scabra. The sequence goes on along the minus strand of JARJEI010000107.1, from coordinate 50,726 downwards.
AAGATACAAATTCCAGTGACTTGTGAATCAGGTAGGCATAAAAATAGCATAACATTTTTATCTTTTGACAAAATTAAGATGCCCTGTACTTTGAACCATTTTTGGAAAAAGAAAAAGTCATTAGGACACATCAATGGGTTACGTTCACAAACCGCTCTACAAATCAAACTCAGTTTCTGAACGACTCGTATTTTAGTGAGTAAGCCTTGTATAAAAAAAACTTCTACAGAAAATGAAAGATAGATGTATATTGAAGGTAAAATGCTATTTTCGTGCAGTTCTAGTAGCTTTATAAATATACTCAACACCAAATGCTCCTGTACAGAATGCTTTCTAAAACAGTAAAAGATATTTTGTTACAATTCAAAACGTTCATAAAACCCCCTCTACTGACATTATGCTTCATTTTACAATCATTAAAAAAGGTAGTATAATATTGGCTATTTGGAGACAAGATGTACTGAATAGTGATATTAAATAATATTTTGTTTCTGTTCTTCAATTCAGCATCACATCTATACAATACTACATCTACATCTTCAAAAATATTTACAATATTTTATATTGCTGACAACGATTACAGTGGAAAACAGATTAAATACAGTTGTACTGCCAACAAGACCAGTTATTTAGACATGACAATATTCTATATAAACCTTGGTCCTGAATCCTGTAACAAAGTAAAGATGTATTCGAAAGGGGGGTCAACGTTTGGATTGGGTTGTACAGACACTGGAATAACGATGTTTTATACATATATTGGAACCATTGGTACAGAGTTTAGTTTAGAAATGGAGGATCTAAAATTAGAAAAGAATGAAACTATATATCTGGAACTGTATGGTAAGCTGTAACTATATTCTATTTTGATTTGCCTTCTGATAAAACAATTTTAAAACAACATTTTGAAATGAAAAAAAAAATCCAGACACAAGGAGGTCGTAACACTGAACATGATTTTAAAGCCTGGGTTTTCAACCTGGGGGACGCGTCCCACCCCCGGTACGTTTGACGATTCTTTTTGTATGATTTTCCCAGAAAATATTACAAAATCAAAATTACCTGTCGGGGGCTGTCAGAGGAATAAAGACACTGACTGTTTGCATGATGCGGGCATAAGATTCACTTTCCTGGAAAATTACCCGGAAGTGGACGTGCATGATCACTCCATGTTGTGAAATTATTTCATTGTCTTGAATTGGTCGTTGATATTTCCTAGCTCCTGTATTCCTCTGACGCAGGTTGGTTAGAATGTGTGAGTTTTGGTTAAGTGTCAAGGACGAGTATATCCCATGTTATCGGATCACGCCTACGAAAACTCATACCATTTCCATCGACATAATTATGTATGCGAGAGTGCATTCTCGACCATGGTATGTATAAAAACAAAAGCCCGAAATCGACTAAATATTCAACATGACATTCGAGTGTGTCTTTCGGAAACAGACCCTGGCATCACACAACTAGATAAAAAGCAAGCCCAGCCTTCTCACTAGAGAACACAATATTTTTAAACTGCATAAATATAACATTTTTATTTCATTAATCTTTGTCGACTAATCGACTCTTCGTATATCTCTGCTGTATGTGAATTTGAAAATAGATAGGGACACGTGTCCGAACAAAATCAAAAAAGGGACGCCACCCAAAAAAGGTTGAAAACCCAGGTTTTAAAGGAACAGTCTGATTTTTTTTAGGTTAAAAATTTTTTTGCTTAAATTTGTCAAATCTTTACACCAAAATCTGTAACTATGTTCCCTTTAATGTATCTGAAAGTTTCAACTAAAAACATCCAGCCGTTAAATTTTAAACGCTAAAAACATGCTAAATTTTTTGAAAAACCTTACGTAAAGTTTTTTAGTGTGTTATGTTTTTTGGACGCTGATATGATACTACTGAACGGATTTGAGTAAAATAAACGCCCAATTGTAGAGAAATGTCCCTCTTGTGTATTTAAAAGGTTTCAGATAGAAATATTGAGCCAACACCAAACCTAGGTCAAATCGCTTAATTAACAATAAGTACTCCCTGTTTGTAAGTGACCCTTTAAAACCAAATTCAGTTTGTTCACAAAGGTATAGAGATACAATAAGCATATGTTTTTTTGATTTTTTTGACAATGGAAACTTTTGTCAAAAAAGCAGAATGGCCCTTTAATTTCTTTATGTATATTTATATCATGGATTGAAAGTTGAGGAACCCAAACACGAAACGAAAATTAAATTTGAATTGTAATCAGATGTTTATTACATTTTAGCGGGAGGGAGTAATATAAATTGCAATGGAAGTCAGAATGAAATACCAGGTAAATAGTTGTTTTAATAACACTTTTCTTGTTTTGTCTTATTAAAGAGGCACAGGCTTCATTTTCGTGGGTCGATTTTTCCAAGTCTCAGAATCGGGGAATTTTTAGCTCAGCAATTTAGTTCTGGTTATCACAACTCACCATTGAAATTTGAGCCTTCAAATCCATGTGCATCCATAATTATTAGCATTTGAAAGTTATAATGCCCTACTACACATTAGCGATACAATGCAATATATAGAAAAGTCATCTATAGAAATAGAAGGAGAAATGTCTAATTTAAAACAATATGAAAGAAATATGCAATTTTCGTACATTTCTAAAAAATGAAGACTGGTCCCCTTTAAACTTTAATTGAGATAGGATCGTACTTCAAGAACCATAGCGTTGAATTCTGGTAGTCCTACACCCACGTTGTTTTCAAATTATACACGCACCATTATATTAAGATCTGGTATTTGAATTCAGAATGGTTCCGTACGAAAATAATAAAGAAACCAAGTATATATACTAACGATCCGAACCGCAAAACGAAACTCAAAATCCAAAAAGACATTTTGACAAAACATAGGTAACAGCATATGAACTTTTCACATGAGGAATTATATCAATCATACATGAGTAAGTATAACATAATGAAAAGTGGTATCAGGTGTCTAAAAGTGTAAGCATACCCTGCCTGGCGCCACACCCGTCCTAGCTGTTAAACATACACAAAACAAACTTCAAAACAAGAACATGAAAAAGCGTCAGATGAAAAAACCGTGTCTTGAAGAAAAAGTTTCATAAACTTAATCAGTACGCCTGAATCAATCAATCAACGAGGAAGCATTCAACGACGAAAAATGACACCAAGTTATCAGAAGGGCAAGCAATGATACTGCCTAGAACAGCACCTGTAATAGCTGCTTAATACTAAAGATGGGGGGGAGGCAAAACAAGAGTAGTGTCTTGTAAAATTATAAACCAATAAGGTCACAACTTGAAAGTTTCGTGAGGTTAAGTTTAAATGAATCGTTAAGCAAAAACATTTGCAATCATAACACAAACAGATGATTTGTATTTATAAATTAGTTCTTAATGGCGGCCGTAAAATTTCCTAAGAGAGGTTTAGTTAGAGTCGATCTTAGTTCAAAAGTTCAAGGGACGTAACTGATGAAAATATCCAATTTCAGAATTCAAGGGACGTAACTGATCATAATAATTGTTATGTTATGATAATAAAAACAAAAGTTGAGTTCGTCCGAAAAAAGGGGAATCATTCAATGACGAAAAGTTCTATCGGTGAGAAGAAGGGTCAGCAAATACTTACTAGAACAACATCGGTGATAGCTGCTTACTACTAAATAAAATAGGTAGGCAAAAAAATTAGTAGTGTCATGAAAACTACTTTCTGTCCACACACAGATCAGATTTACACAATAAAAGACTATTTCAAGATTTGATTTTTTAGGGATACCCAGTACACCGAGTACTACTGAAAACAACGATTTGTCGAGAACTGAGAATTCGAAGATAACTGGCGGTACCGAGAACTCCAAGATGGTTGACGAAGATGGAGATGAAATCAACCCACACGCCTTATATGGTGGAATTATAGCTGGTGTAATTGTAATAAACCTCGTCTGTATTGGTGTCTATTGTTTTCTCAGGTGAGCTCACACCCACACCTAAAATATTAGAGGCACCCAAAACTAGAACACGCTTCCTTCCTTGAAACTCACAGTATAGACACGAAACACGATAAATATGTTAAACGATGAGGTGTAACTAGATTAATTCCATACTTACTATGGACCTGAACCGACCAAAACCGAACAGAAACGACCAGGTCTTTGGTCGTTTCCTGGTCGATCCTAGTCGTTTCCTCGTCGTTTGTGGTCGGTTTTTGTTTTAGTAAGTACGGATCAATTCATGCCTGAAAGTTGAATTCAGTGAGCTATAGAGAATAATTCATGCTGTTCACGCCCATCTCATTGTTTCATCACGAACAGTTTTCGCACTTTACAATTACGAATCGTTCACTTCTCGCTGTTTTCTTTCAGAAATCGTAAAAAAACAAAAGATACAACAACCAATATAGCAATGTCAAACCAGACCGGAAATGAAAACAACGATAACTACTCACACTACAATCACGTTGATCTTGAAGACGCTCAAGTTACTAACTCCATTGATACATATGAAAAACTTTCGGCGACATATATAAATCAAGATTACACATAACCTAAGTTTGCGTTTGAAAGTCCGCGAATAAAGTACTGTAGGCCTACACACTGACAAACACCCCTGGGCAACACAAATGTTGTCCTGTCCCACACGGCAACAGTTCGACAACATGTTGGGAAACTTGTTGCTGAATGTTTCCGAACTGTATACACTAACAATATTTTTGACAACATGGCATTTCGGCAACATTTTGGCTAACATGTTGTCGAAAATGTTGTCAGTGTGTACAGTACTTAAGTTGCATTAGATATGAAAGCTGCATTCAGCCGGGAGACTCAAATGCACTTTTGATCAACCAGTTGATAACGTAATAACGGTTAGGTTACTAAAAAGATTTAAAATATAAACCATCAAGGCTACCGTACATATTGGGAACCAATGTTCTAAGCAAAGGTAGTAAGTAATTAATGAATGTTGAACAATATTTATTCTTTATAATGCTAACTTATATAATATATAAATATGTTTTATATATCGGATGTCTAAAGACACGTCTCCAAGTTTGACGGTACATATCTCATCTTCTGATGGGCCTATCTCTTTCAAAATTCTCACAGATTCACTTCAACATGTCCTTGTCCATGAATTGTACAAGTACTGCCCTAAAGAAAATTGCATGTCTAAAAATTCAATATCAACCATCAATATCAACCATTTTACTGCATTTTACTGCATTTTGTTTTCTTCTAATTAGAAGTATAAATCAATGAGTATTGACCAATTCTAATGTTTTATGACATGCTAACCTATCTTTATATTATAAATATAACTACCCTATTGTTAGGGTTTTACTTTATTTTTTGTATTTACTCACGAAGTTTAATGTTTGCTTCTAATAAGAAGTAATTTATTGAGTATTGACCAATTCTTATGTTTTATGAAAAGAAAACGTCCCCAACTTTGACGAAAAGTATCTCAGCTGCTGATGAGCCGTTCTCTTTTAAAATTCTCACAGATTTACTTCAACATGTCCTTGACAGACCCTGAAAATATGAAAGTCATCGAACAAAAATTGTATAAGTTCTGCCTCGAACAAAGTAGCCTGTAAAAAAATTCAATGTTCAATGGACATGTTTAAGTAAATATGCAAGAATTTTGAAAGAGGTCGGTTCACCAACAGCCGAGATAATTACCGTCAAACTTGGGGACGATTTATTGCGACACCCGATATATATATATATAACTATCGTGTTATTAGGGTTTTATTTTATTTTTTGTATTTACTCACGAAGATTAATGTTTGCTTCTAATAAGAAGTAAATTAATGAATATTGAAGAATTTTCATACTTCATAATGCTAATCTTTCTTTATTTTATAAATATAACTATCTTGTTGTTACAGTTTTACTTTATTTTTTCTATTTACTCTACTTTGCTGAGGGTTCTTTCATGTTAAAGGGGAACGTTCAGCATTTTCGAGGATCGATTTGGGCCTTGAATTTATGTACATGTAATAGTCTTCAGATTTACTTCAACTGCCCCAAAATCGCACAATCCCTTCAATTATATCCATACCTAAACAGTCATCTTTCATTCTCTATTAGTTATAAGTTATAGTCTTACTAAACGACGAGTCGTAATTTTGACTTATTATAACTCATTTGGTTAATAGCAATAAAGTAGATAACGTTTCAACACAATTTACACGTTACAATTTTTATCTGTCATGATACGTCTAAATTAGAATTTCTATTGGCCTAAACTAAGGGAAATACGTTGGAAAGAAATCCCTTAACAAACAAGCCCGATCCCCACAAGCATATCGGAGTGAATATAAAATTATTTCGTTCATTCATTCATATAGGTCCTGGGGCATTATTCTCGAAAACTTAACCAAGATAAAATACAGATTTTAAGAAATACAGTTATCTGATTGGATAATAAAACTGTATTTAAAATCAATTTTAGTGATTGTCCAATCAGATTACTGGAACACTAAAATTATTGCAAGTTAAGTTCTCAAAGTGGGGTGAATTAACCCCCAAGGACCTGTTCCTGCGCTCACAGAAAAGCTTTTCGTAGCTCGCTGTAGCTGACTATATTCAGCAGAAATTATATCGCATTTACCTAACACATCATCTCACAGCAAAGATTAGTAACCCGAGTAACACTAGACCACCAACTGTACCAGCTGCTATAGCAATGATGTTATCATCTCCGTCTCCACTATCACCACCTAGATAATAAAATAGGAATTTCACGTTTTTATGGTTTTGTAGTGACAGTCGTTCAGTGATGGATGTCAAGTAATACTGTGTTTGAAAGCTCAAATTTAGAAATGAATTTTAAAGGGTTATTAAATAGTTGATATCTAAAAACCGTTTTCAATCATATTCGTCGAACGTCGATGGGTGTAAAATTCCGAATTCCCGAACTTTCCGAATTGGGTCAGAAAAAAAAAAAATCGAAACTAAATTTGCGCCAAAGGTTGTGCTCAAATTCAAGATTTAAACATTTTACACCAAAAACGAATATTTTTAAATGGGTATTTCTTTGGTCAAATCACAATTTTTATGTTTCGTGTAGTTCAATGTCATACGAAACTTCGCATCTTTCCTAGAATATGAATAAGTTTTTAAATGTTTAAAATATTCCCAGTTTCAACAGTGTGTAGCGGAGGCGTTTTTGAGTTACGAGACCAAGAAACCGGAAAGACGATTAAAGACATTTCGCACCATTATGAGTTATTTCGACCTCCTTAACATTAGTGTGCCTAAATTGTTATTCACTTAGTATGGATCAAATAAAATACATTCTGTTCATATGTGTTTGTTTAAATGGGTTTGAGTGGTGTGGAATCCATCTTGAAACTTTCGATTTGTTTACATGAAGTCGTTTCGTCTCACTTCTGATCTCCGAGAGAAAAATGTCTACGCGTGAACTATTTAAAACATGGTTGGTCAATAGGTCAGAGTAATATCTCCGATAGGTAGAATTTCTCTGTTGATCAGAATGGTTCAATGTTAGTGAGCTAATTCATAATAGTACTGTCTATTGATTATGATTTTATTTTTCAATGAGTATGCAATCACTGTCAATGAACACTTTTTGTTGTCTGTAACCGAATGTGTCAATACAACTCTGACCAAAACCCACTTGGGCCATTGTTTATAACATACTCCAAGCACTTCTTATGACCAACTCGGACAACTTTTTATACGTCCACATTATAATGTGGATTGTTATTGTCCGTCCGTCCACAATTAGCTTGAGAACAAAGTTTTTATCCTATGTTAAAGGAATACAACCTCTTAGAATGAACAAAAAATCTAAATTTTCAGATTTGGCCAATAGGAGTTAAAATTCATCAAGGGACTTGCCTGGTAGCATAACTACACAACAGATTACCTAAATAATCTAATAAATCCAGAAAACAATGTTTATATACAATAATTGAAAAACCCTTAATCAAATTTAAGGCGTTTATGATATGGAAATTTACATAGTTTCATGTGATTTTTGCATTCTGTTTGTATACTTTGGACACTGTTGTTGAATATATATTCTGATTGACCAAGTTTGAGAACTTAATTTTTTTGTTCATTCTAAGAGGTTGTATCGCTTTAATGAAATTTTATGTGTAGGTTTATAATCATAAGATCTTGGCCTAATTAGAATTTGGTCGGATTCGGCAAAGGATCATAGATTTTTATCCCTTATTACACAGAAATAATGTTCTGTCTTTTGGAAGTTTTTATCCAATCTTTATAAAACTTGTTGTTTATGTTAATATCCATAACATTTTAAACAAGATATCGTACACTTTCAAATTTGGGATTGATTCGACAAAGGATCGCATGGTTTTAAGCCTTAATTCACTGAAATTATGATAAATGTGAATGCGATAGAGACTAAATTTCATATCCTATCTTAATAAAATTTTATATGATGGTTTATATCCATAAGATTTTAAACAAGCTCGACAAAGGAACACAGATGTGTCACGTTTTTTTTTAATTCTTGATACGAATTGACACATTTTGACAACTCCTAAATACTGATAATAGATTGGTGTTATTAAACACGAAAAGAAAAGGGTAAGTGCAGTCTAATTAAAATCAGACCCTAATTTCGTTTCGTTCGTTTTTTTTTTATCCGGTTTTTTAACCACTACATTAGGGTCTGAGAACCAGCAGGCGCGGCAACAGCCGTTCACGTTAACTTTGACCTAACCTTGATAAAAATGACCTAATAAACTAGTCTACAGCACTTAGGAATCCTAGAATGCACCTATTGTTCGAGAACAAAATCACAGCGCAGGAGAGGGCAAAGATCTGATTGGTTAAATCAAAGGTCATTAAGGTTAGGTCAAAGTTAACGTGAACGGCTGTTACAGCGTCTCGTTCTCAGACCCTAATGTATTGATTAAAAAACCGGATTTAAAAAAAAACGAACGAAACGAAATTAGGGTCTGATTTTAATTAGACTGAGGGTAAGTGAAGAAAAGTGGTTTATGATTAAAATATTTAGTTGAAGCTTGTGCCGAGTCTCTGAATAAAAGCTCAGAGTTTGTGATCATTTAAGCAATTGATCAAAGTTAAAAAAAATTAAGTTAAAACTTGGTCCGAGTTTGTCAAGTGATCGATTGTGGTTTGGTCCGAGTTGTCTTGTATTCATTGAAAGACACACATACAACAAAAACTGTCCAGTATCTTGCTGGTGAAGTAACTTTGTCTTGTATCAATTCGCCAAATCAGTATTTTAACAGTGAGTCATTTTGCAATTACTCTTAAAATACCATTGAAAAAACTCTATTTATTTAAAATGTAATTTGTGTTTTTCTATTGCTACAACCGTATGTCAGTAACCGCCGCTAGTTCAGGTAGGGTAGTCACTCTTATATCTTATGCTAGATAACCTCGTATACTGTAAGGTAGTTGCCACGTTCTTTATATTTCAAAGGGCATATTCAACCTTATTTAGATTACTGTTCACCAATTTGGGACAGTTCCAGTTTGAAATCAAAGACATTAAAACGCCAACAAAAACGGGCGCATAAATTTATTTTGAATTCTAGGAACTGTAAGTCAATTAATTACAAAAATAAACTTAGTTCTATGAATATCATTGATTATACTCTTCGACATAAGATAAATTCTGCTGTATTTATATATAAGATACGTAATAATTTATGTCCAAGATATCTTTCTAATATGTTTTCACACTACAAAACTTCTTACTCATCTATTAATAAAAAGCTGATGCTTACAGAACCTAGAATAGATCTATATAAACACAGTTTTGAATATAAAGGTGTAAAATTGTGGAATAATCTACCTGTAAAAATAAGAGAGACTAAATCAGTATACTCTTTTAAGAAATTGTCAAAACTCCATTTCTATGGAGCTTTGAAATGAGTTGTCGTTTCAGGATATTGACTGTTAATTGTAACCCCTCAACACTTGTATACATATTATGTAGATAAGTTATATTCCATTTCATTCATGTTGTATGTTATGTATTTTGCTATGGGCTCGATGTTAGAAAGGCATTGTCCTAATTGATTACCCAATAAAGAAATTATTATTTGCGTGGCAAATCTTTCGATTTGTCACGCTTTGTTTTCGTTATGTTTATTGTGGGACTTTGCTACCGCAAAGTCCCAGTTTTTTTTCGAAATGTTTCCATTTTTTTTTTCGTTTTTTACACAGGGCACACAGCCTAAACCGCAACAGCTGCAGCAACCTTTATACAACTTCTGAGGTCCATTTTTTTCGAGGTACTTAATGAATATAAATTGAAACATTTTTGCAACAGTGCAAGTTGCACTTTGTAACATGAGCAAAAACGTGTTTTTTGACCCTGGAAGCCACATTTTTGGGCCGATTTTGCTCGGGTTTTCGACTAAATTCCGATGTGATATGAGTTAAAAAATTTCAAATTTCGAAAATTCGTAGCATACATTTTTTGGCCGATTTTCGAAATTTTTGGACCATTTTTCAGTTTTTTTCGGATTAATCTGAAATTTTAATAAAAGATGCTTGTCACTAATGTAAACAATTTGACGTATTCAAATTTTGTGCGTCACTTCCGGTTAAAGTAGAAAATCGATTTTCACTTCCGGTTGAATAACTTCCGGTGTAATTGAAATATTTCAACGAAATTATGTACATCGTTATTAATCGTAATTCTACAGCCGATTTTAAAATAAAATTTAGTCCGAAAAAAATACTTCGGCCGCCATGTTGATTTGATACATTTTTATAAAACTCAAAATGGGGCCTTGGGGGAGAATGGGATTGGTCAATTTTTTATGTTGGTGTATACTTTAGTCGATGGCGACAAAAATGTTGCGAATGGATTTTTGAATTTGACTTTTGCTTTTTTGCAACTTCCGGTCGAATTTGTTCAATGTTTGAAGGCTTATATCTCGTAACCTTGACCTTTGATGACCTTGACCTTTAGTAAATCAAAGGTCATTGACCTTGGCTATCAGATGATACTTTGAAATTTGACCTCCGACATCTCCTTCCGGTTTTATAGCTGTCCGAAAATAGCCAAATTCGCAACTTTGTACTGCTCCTACAGGTGACCTAATTAGCCTAGAGAGTTCATTTTTGCATATTCTGAATGGGCTTTATGAGCTCTTTCGAACGATATATCAAAATGCATTGTAATGCAAAATTATTTGTTTTTAAATTTTGCAATTTTGAAAACCTTTACCCGATTTTTTGAAATTTTTGACTTTAATATATGCATAGTTTATGAGCTGTTAAGTTAAGAGGCTTTAAAATTGGAACATAATTGAACATACCCCAAATAAATGTATTCATAAAAAAAATTGACATGGGCGTGGCACATCCGGTTTAAAATTTAATTTTGTTAACATTTTGTTGTCTAGAAAAAATCCATATAGACTACATTTTTTGTGAAAAATGCTTCTGCACACACCAACTTCATTACTTTATCTCAATTATATCAAAATCTTAGCTATTTCGGCTGTATAGTTAAAAAAAGGGAACAATGTTTATTAATTTCAAAATTTCCGATAATAGATTTTGACCTTTTTTGACATTCATGATTGTATATCTCGTTAACCAATAGATGTAAAGGCTTGATAATTTAGCCATAGTAAGATATTATTAATATAAATAAAGTCACATAAAAAAATCTGACGTGGGCGTGGCACATCCGGGTAAAATTTTGTTTTTGTCAAGATTGTATTTATCAAAAAAAAAAGGTAAAGTTTAATTTTTTTTTCAAAACATGACCTTGCATACAGTTACGGCATTGCTTTATTCAGCTTATGTTAAAGGATCATTGATTTCGGCCTTGTAGTTCAAAAAAGGGAACAAGGTTAAAAAAAAAAAAAAAATTCGTTTTTTGACCTTGACCTTTGTTGACCTTGACCTTTTAAGGATCAAAGGTCATTGACTTTGGCTGTTCATTTATACTTTCATATTTGAAGTCTAGCGTCAACTTCCGGTGTTATTACTGTATGCATTTCCAAATTTTAAAAACTTGTTTCTCGGGAATTTGACCTTGAGTGACCTTGACCTTCAGTAGGTTGAAGGTTATTGATAAAGGTTTTCAGCTGGTACGTTCAAATGTTAGGTCTGCTGAACCAGGAGTGGGCTATTGCATAATATGCAATTATTTTGCACTTAGTCTGTAGGGTTTATTTATGGACCGATTTGGCTGAAATTTTCTTTAATATCTTCATTGTAAAAAAGAAGTATCAAATGGGACTACACAAATTTAAATTTTTAAATATTTTTGTCCAAAAAATTTGAAACCAAAATTTTCAAAAAAGCTCAAAATTTCTAACTCAGCCACTAATTATCCGATTGACCTGAAATTCATAGGACATGTACAGAATGTCCATAGAAATAAAATTAATCAATCAAAAATTTTCTATCACTTCCGGTTTTGACGTGAGAACTTCCGGTTTTTCAAAATTACGCCTAGCAGCCTCACTTCCGGTATAAATTTCAGATATTGACAAAAACTATATATATTGTCTGTCAGTCATAATTAGAATGCACTTAGCATAAAAAATCCCAACCGGAAGTGATGCATAAGCTGTCGTCACAGACTGACACATTTCAGCAAAAAATCAATAAGTCTTCTATTTGTTATCCGATTTTTATGATTTTGGTGTCTATCAAAAACTTGTAACCTTGTCTATAGTTTGTTGGAACAGAATTTTGAATTTCGAATTTGAAATTTTGTTATGTTCGTTTGAATTTTTTGAAAATTCAAAAGGCCATATTATGTGACCTTGACCTTTGATGACCTTGAAAATTCCAATGAAGGATGTCCTTGACCTCAGCTATCCATAGGTATGCTGATATTAATTGAAAAATATTAACTTCTGGTTTTATGAACATTTGAAAATTGACATTTTTGTCAACTTTGGACATCTATATCGCATTCTCTAATCAACAATCTAATTTTGAAAATATTGCGTTTTTTTTTTAACTGAGGGTTGTAACTTACAATGCAATTATCTAATAGCAATATGGTGTGTATAGTCAGTATGTACTAAATTTTCTCTTTTCAACGACATATGACATGACCAGTTTAATACAAAATCCATTAAAGTGAAAATAGGCATATAGTACCCCTGTTCTGAGAAAATAAGAAGTAGAGAGGATTAAAATGATTGACAGGGTTATAGTAGGTTATATAATATAGTAATAAAACTATCGGCATGAACTTTTCACATGGAGGTGTGAAGTATTTTAGGTCATAAACAGATTAATCTGATTATGTAATCTTTTAACACTCTAAAAGGTATAAAAAAATTATTCATTTTTTTTGCAAAATTTTCACTTATATTAATTTTACATACAATCATTTAGAGCAGTGAATTTTTGATACATTAACCTGTTCGAATTTTTTCTCTACCATTGACAGAACTCTTTCTACAAGATACACACCAATTTTCTTTTTGTCGTCTGCTAAGGTTATTAAAGGTCATAAACAAATTAGTCAGACTACATAATCTTTTAACTCTAGGGCTGGACTCTAGCAGACAGCAATTAAAACTGTTTACGCGTCTGCGCTAATCCGTTGCAATAAAAAGTAAGTGTTCAAATTGTTTTTTATCGTCTGCTAAGATTATTATAGGTCAAAAATAAATTAATCTAATTACACATTGTTTTAACTTTATAAAAATTAACATGTTTTTTCGAGTGTTTGCTATATATGATATAATATCAGATTTTTTCTTATTATGAGGGTGATTCTTACCCACGGCACTTAATTGATTAACATGTACATCAATTCAACTGGCTACTGACTGCTCCAATCCATTGAAACAAAAGACAGTATTTCAACTCAGCCTTAAAGGGAAATATTGACGTTTACACAGTTCGAATGTTGGGGAAGGGGGTATATCCCCTATACAAAATGGCCCCTAGTCAAAATGGCCATAACAGTTAAATTTGGTCAAAATGGCCATTCACCATGGCCCCTATTTTGGTCAAAATGGACCGGTCACCATGGCCCCTATTTTGGTCAAAATGGACTCTGTATTTATGCTTTGATTTCAACCAATTCTTTGGTCAAAATGACTTTTTTTGAGGACAAAATGGCCAAAAAAATAAAAGTCAAAATGGTCCCTGATTTTTTGATAAATTGTAGCTTATATGATGATAATCAAAGTAATAATTGGAAGCTATTTTAACCCTAAAAGGGGTCACTTGTACTCTGTAACAACAGTAACAACAAATTTTGAAGACATAAATTGTGTTCCTATTTATATTTTCATCAAAGCAAAGACATTCTAAGACTTACAATATTAATTTGAAGTTCCAGTTCCAGTTCTCAAAAAGATTATACAAAAAATTTATTGTGTATTATGTAATATAAATATTATTATGAGACCATTTGTCTTTTTGGAAAGACCATTTTAACCTTGTTTGATGACCATTTTGACCAAACGAGGGGCCATTAGCGTCTGCGCTAATCCGTTGCAATAATGTTTAATCTTGCCAAAGTCAAAATGGCCATAAAATTTAAATTTGGTCAAAATGGCCAGTCACCATGGACCCTATTTTGGTCAAAATGGCCTCTGAATTTCATCTTTGATTTCAACCAATTCATTGGTTAAAATGGCCAAAAAAATAAAAGTCAAAGACTTGCAATATAATTTGAAGTTCCAGTTCTCAAAAAGATTATACAAAAAATATATTATGTAGCGCTTTATGTTTAGTTAATTTGTAACATCATAAATAAAAATATTATTTTGAGACCATTTTGACTTTTTGGAAGGACCATTTTCACCTTTTTGAGGACCATTTTGACAATTTATCAGGGACCATTTTGACCAAACGCGGGGCGCAATTGACTATAACCCGTTTCTATCGTCTTACCGTCACATAATGTTCACATTTCACACATACCTGTATATTATAGCTACCATGAAGCTATAAAAATTACCATACTATAAGTTATATTGATATAATATTGAATCTACCCTTCCACAAAACGTTTTACAATAAATGAGGGAGTGAACAATAGGCTTTAGGGGTTTGAAGTTCAAAAAGTCTTACAGCTATCAGGCAAAGTATCACGGGCCACGCTCAGTGCTGTTCACAGCTCTAGTATTATTATTATTATTATGTTGAATAAATTATAGGTTATTCAATCACAATTATTCTTCAGAATGTATTATCATCTTTCGCGGAAAAACAAGAGTTGTCTTTTCCTGCCCAAATACCGGACAAGATATAGTCGAACATAGTCCCGAACAATGACGAGGGTTGAGCCGATTGGTAGGGTAGTCTCATATTTTTTGATGTATCTCATTTAATGGTTAAAGATGTGGGTTGGCGCACGTCTTATTAAAATAGATATGTCAGCTGGGTCAAGTGCTATATGTGAACTTTCAATATGATAACAGTGGCACCCATTACGATCCACGTTCGAAAGGTGGGTGTAAAATTCCGAATTCCCGAACTGTCCGAATTGTCCGAATTGGGTCATTACCCAGGACTTTGTACTGGATCTTCCTTGTACGATTTAACAACACTATGTAAACGGGTGTGCCAACTTCGGCTAACGTTTGATTAACACTATGTTAGCCTATCCCGTCACCACAAATTGTCATCCCGTATTCCCTGAGTGGACTAAGACGTGATTATCGTGGACACCGGGAACATAGTGTAAACGTAAACTCTTAGAAGTATAACTGCCATTGCTTGAGGAGTTTTCTTTGTATAGTGAGTACAGACGTGTTGCCAACTCCCCGGATTCCACGTTTGATCTGTAGGAGGCCTTGACAGACGCATCAAACATGAAGACGTGAACAACGAGAGGGATTCCATCGGAACAAATAAAACCGGGAAGCAACATTGGTCACTGGTAGGCCGTGACATGAACCTTACTGCACATTGAAGGAGCTACTTCATCGCCCGACCCAGTCCCTTGTCACAGATAAAACCGTGAGGAAACTTATAGGCACAATCTAACAAAATTTGGAAATGTAGTAAAAAAACGGATAATATCACACGGCGCAATACATTCTGGACAAACAATAAACATGTCAAGAAAACAAAACTAAAACAGTAAAACAGACATAAAATAAATAAACCAAAACAATATCACACAACGAAAAAATAAAAACCGTATCACAGTACAACACCACAAAGTGGTATTAAAGCCAAAAAATCAACTGAAACAAAAACAATGAAGTAAGTATTTAATAAAAACCTGCTTCTTTCAAGAAAGCGACAACCTTCTCATAACGGGAAGGCTGCGCAAACAAATGAAAGAGAGTTCCAGCCTGCACTCAATCAGAATGTGTTTCACTCTCAGGCGGACCTGGCAGTGCTCACAGACTGGTTGAGGCTCACGCTTGAGTTAATAACAGTTGGTGAGGTGAGTATGACCAAGTCGAGAGCGACACAAAACAACTTTTTTTCTCGGGATCTCGTCCAGTCTTTTAAGAGAGGTTTGATGGCATGAAGTTTGTTAGTGTCTGCAGCATCCCATCGTTGCTGCCAACGTTGAAGAGTAAATAATGCCCTAGCGGTTTAAGGTAAAGAAAGGGGAGACAGGCTAGAATTATATGGAAACATTATGTGTGTTTGTTTGTTTGATAGTAAAGAAGGGTTTTAATGAGTCATCGTAAGAAGATAGCTGACTATCTTTTTTAACCCGAACTTTCCAAAAACTTTTAAGATTTTCCCCTCAAAATACATGTACACGAATATCAATAATATATTGTATAATAAGTTATCTTTTCTGAATCTGATTCAAATTTTGTATAAATGACAGCATAATTGAAATTCGATATGCATGACCATAAACATTTTTGTTCTTTTATTTTGAAATCAGAAACTGAGTATAAGAGATGTTAATGATAGTCCAGCTTTTCATGCATGATATAATTGTTTATGAACATCGTGACTCGGGTTAAATTTCATCTTGCTCTAACAACAGTTGTAATTGTACTAACGTAAGAAAAAACCACTGCAGTATTTTCTACACTAAGATATAAAACTGTTATACATTTTCAAGATAGCTTGCACGGCTAGATAACATACATCGTAATTCAGAAGGTATTTTTAGTTCTGAAGCTATGAATGCATTGGTATCGCATCAATTTCAGCAGCATACTGACAATTTAAAAAAAGAACTTGCTTTCTTTGTCATAAGTATATGTAGGCTTACCCAGGTCCTCAAAAGAATCTCATATAGCCGAGGTCATTACTGACGCAAGTTGGACAAACATGACCGAACAGGATCTGAAAGGTAGGATGGTCCTTTCATGGGAGATAGTACCTTTATATGAGATCCGTGACAGCATCTCGGATGGGCAAACGGTTGCGATTGGTGGTCGAAGTGATGGAGACACATTAAACACCAGTTGAAATAGGTAATTTGATCTGATATTGAATTTTTTGACATGCTACTTTGTTCGGATCATTACTTGTACAGTTTTCACTTATATTTTGAGGGTTGGACAACAAAAACTTGAAGTATCTCTGTGAGAGTTTAGAAAGAGATCGGTTCACCAACGGCTGAGATACTTTCCGTCAATCTTGGGGACGTTTTATACATATACATTTCATTTATAAGTATAGGATAATGACCGAGGACGAGTTTTTGGCCTTGCCTTTCGATTCCGGGGGTTTTATAAATTCAGTAAAAACGAGTACGAGGTCATTATGCGACTTATATACCGTTTCTTTCAAAAATTAAAATTTCAATATTTAATGTACTATATATTACGTTACGTGTCTAAAAGTTTTCAAAAATAGTTGTAACATTGAATCCTCCATTTGACAAATCCTAAATGCTATAAGCTAATAGAAAGATACAGTTGAAAAAAATAATAATTTTGTTTTTGTAATTTTTAAGATAGTGGACCACGGCCATATACGCCTAACGAAAACTTCGAAAAAGGAAAAAATTTAATCAAACCTTTCGATTTAGGTCCAATAACATCCATTTTAAGTTTCATCAAAATCGGTTGAAAACTAAGAGAGTAATAGCATATTTAAGATTTGGGGCAAGGGCAATAACTCTGCTTCTAACGATCGAAAATAGCTCAAATTCGCACTTGATCTTCGTTTCATGAATACGTATACACATATCAAATTTCATTTGATTCCGTTAAAAACTCTAGTTTTTAGAGCGTTTACAAGCAAATGTTGATGGACGGACCGACGGATTTGGGGCAAGGGCAATAACTCTGCTTCTAACGATCGAAAATAGCTCAAATTCGAACTTGATCTTCGTTTTATGAATATGTATACACATATCAAATTTCATTTGATTCCGTCAAAAACTCTAGTTTTTAGAGCGTTTACGAGCAAATGTTGACGGACGGACCGACGGACGGACGGACGGACCGACGGACGGACAGGGGTGACTACAATATACGTCCTCATAGAGAGATGAGGGCGTATAAAAATCATTTGAAAAAGTATATAATTTACTTTGTATTTTGACTAAATGTTGACCAGTGAAAAGTTTTATAAAGAATCATACGGGTATATATTTTAGTTAAGGGCTTTCCTAGTTTTGCCCCAACCTTTTCAGCTCAGAATATTTGCGCATAATCTGCGTCTATAAATCAAAAGTATAATTCACTCTCCCCATGTGGTTGAGTCTTTATTAAAGGATTTCATAGCGCATTTATTTGTTATCTATACATAGGCTAGTATTTTTTCTCAAAAATATGTAATTGAAGTATATGTATATCAAATTTCCGTTAATCACACTGTACTGTAAGTCTCACGTTTTTAAGCCTACCTTTTTTCATTTTGACTAAATTTTGGGGGGATTTTATTGAAATATACGCATACGGTAAAGAAGTTATTTGAATTGTTCAAAACATGTTATCTTCCTGGTTAAAAGAAAAAAGCATCTTTTTGTGTCATTTTTTAAATCAAAATTCAGTGCATCTCTTTATGCTTGAATAAATAGACACTAAAAATATAAAATTTTGTTTTTTATGGTTAAGCAGGAGTCGAATCCATGCATATTGTTACTTTCTAAAACTTTCATTTTTATGGCTTTTGTTCTAAACATTAACTGAAGATTTTGTTTAAGAATACCTCGCTTTTAATTAATGATTGTCAAAATCATTTGTACTTTACATGAATGTTTTGAATTTGCTTTATTTTTTGCTTTGTGTTAGAATTACAAATTTTAGAGATATATATATCTCCTTTTTTCTGAACATTTGAAAGAAAACTATTAAAATGTTCATGTCCCAATTTCAAAACTAGTTAGAACTCTTTACTTAAACATAAACATAAACAAACTCCGTTTTTGTATTAACCAGTCAAAAACATAAACAAGGTTGGTCAAATATAGATAAAATTGTGAACTTTGTTGTTCATGACAAAATAACAGACCTTCATTTTATAAAGGGGAATGTTCTACATTTTAGAGGGTTGATTTGGGTCTTGTGTAAATAGCCTTCAGAAGAAGTACTAGAAATGCACCTTCAAATTTACCTTTAACAAAACATTTGTCTTCTGATTTCTATATAAGGCATAGCCTCACTACAATAAAGAAACCAAGTACTGACGATCCGAACCGCAAAACGAAACTCGAAATCCAAAAAGACATTTTGACGAAACATAGGTAACAGCTTAAGAACTTTTCACATGAGGAATTATATCAATCATACATGAGTAAGTATATCATACTGAAAAGTGGAATACTGAAAATACGACTTTTAAACGCTGATAATTATGGAAACACATGGATTTGAAGGCTTATATTTCGAGGGAGAGTTGTGAACATTATTATGAATTAGAATAGCTAAAAAATTCGAGGATCTGAGACAAACAGTTTATTGGTCGAACAGTTAGTGAACATATCCCTTTAAACGCTGATAATTATGGATACACATGGATTTGAAGGCCTAAATTTCTTGGGAGAGTCGTGCACAATATTACAGATGAACTTGGCTAAAACAATTCCTGTTTCGTAAACATTGATATTATTGGTCGATAGAATGGTGAATATCATAGGCGTGCGAGCCAGGGGGGGTGGGGGGGGGGGGGGGGCTGCAGCCCCCCCTGAATCGGGCGAACATGAGTTTTTTAGGGCAATTGTCAAATTTTTCGGGCATCGTTCAAAAAATGTAAAATAACGTTAATGTCAAGAAAAAAAGAAATTTTGCAAAAAATTAGAAAATCTTTCCGACCGCCAGAATAAAGTGCCCGAAATCCGGGTTTTTTTGCTGAGCCTGAGGTAGGGTTAGTCTGAGCTTCCCAGACCGTCTAGGGGAAATTTCTTTTTGGCTTCTGTTTGTGCCCGAAAAATTGTAAAATAATGTTTTTGTCAAGAAAAATCAACATTTTTTAAAAAATTTGAAAATCCCTCCGACCGCCAGAACAAAGTGCCCGAAATCCGGGTTATTTTGCTGGTCCTGAGGTAGGGTTAGTCTGAGCTTCCCAGTCCGTCTCTGGGAAATTTCTTCTTGGCTTCTGTTAGCGCCCGAAAAATTGTAAAATAATGTTTTTGTCAAGAAAAATCAACATTTTTCAAAAATTAGAAAATCCCTCCGACCACCAGAACAAAGTGCCCAAAATCCGATGGTCTGAGCTTCCCAGCCCGTCTCGGGAAATTTTGTTTGGAGCACGAATTTGGTAACTACATATTAATCGACAGACCAGATCTTCTATTTTATTTAAAAATCAGTCCAGATCGAATTGATAAGTCGAATCTTGCTTTTTGAGATTTGTTAAGATCTTGAAATTGTTGTGCAGTATGACTATGACTCCAGCTATTATCAAAGGCCTTTCTGTGTTATAAACACATACCTAATTTTAGGTAGGATATAGCCAATGATTGCATTTAACTAATTCCATGCCTTACGCATTCAGTTCAGTATAGTTTCATTTCAAGATTTCCATGCAATGAGACTGCAGATTGTGATCATTCAAATCTTTGCATTTCAATCTTCGTGACTTTATTAAATTAATTCTTGTGTGATCCGTGATTAAGCAGTCCCGAATCTTTAACAGGTTGATAATTGAAAATGTCGTCCAAACCAAAGACCCCGGCACCAAGTGGCCAATTTTTATGAACTAGATTCAGAGATAAATGAAATATATCGCAGAATAAGCTTCACTTCTCCAATGCAATTGATCTTCTTTCCATTATGTATAATCATGATCTGATAGATTTTCTTCCTGAATTTTCAAACGTGGTAAAATTGCTGTGTACCATTCCTGCGACATCGTGCTCTGCGGAACGCTCATTCAGTGCGTTGAGAAGGGGCCAGGAACGTTTGAGCCACCTCGCATTGATCAACATCGAACGATTTTATGCCAATGCTGTGATTGAAAATGATATGGACAGAAGGATGTAGGTAATTTGGTCACAGTAAATTTTGGTCACCGGAAAAATGGTCACAGTAATACGGGCACAAGGTATTTTGGTCACAGTAATAAAGGCACAAGGTATTTTGGTCACAGTAATACGGGCACAAGGTATTTTGGTCACAGTAATACGGGCACAAGGTATTTTGGAATAAGGGAACAAGGTAATTTGGTCACTTTAAAGGTATATATGTTCACTATCAATTCGACCTGTAAATCTTTAGTCTCAGAACCTGGATTGTTTTTGCCTATCTAATCCGTAATAATGTTCCCTCTCTCTCCCTCAAAATTTTGAGCCTTCAAATCTCAGTGTATCCATAGTTATCAGCGTTAAAAAGTAAAAAATACAACTCATACTTAAGTGAGACTATCATGCCTTATATAGAAAACAAATAAACAGAAAATGATGATAAATGTTTAATAAATCGGTAAAATTGCAAGGATTGTGCAATCTATTCCAGAAAATGCTGAACTTTCCTCTTAAGTTTTGACTTTCAAACGCTGATAATTAAGGGTGTACACATGTGTTTGAAAACTTAAATTGTGTAGGAGAGTTGTAAACAATGTTACGGATTAGATTTGTTAAACATTTCCAGATTCTGAGACTAATTTGTTTTTGGTCGAATAGTTAGTGAACATATCCCTTTAAATCATATAGAGCAGTGTTTCAAGCTGTGGTTCATATTCACGAAGCCCCCAAAACCATGGCCCCCTGTACAATTTCAAACTAGGGCAAAATAGGGAATATAGGGCAAGGGTTATCAGGAGGTCAGATGTATTTGACCACAAGCAACTACAGACCTTGCACAGCAAAATAAAAGTTGGGCTAGAAAAAAAATGATATACATTCTCATGTGCCATGGCCCCCAGGTTGGGAACCACTGCTATAGACTGTATGATCTCTATGTTGGCATTAAATAACAACATTGATCTTTATTTCTACAAAAACCACCTCAGAAAGATGATTTTCCCAGTCACCAAAAGTATGCAAATAGTTTTGCCCGTGGTCAATAATACGATACTGTCTACGCCACTGATCAAAATACCAGGTGCCTAGATTACTGTGACCAAAATACCTTGTGCCCGTTTTACTGTGACCAAAATACCGTGTGCCCTTATTACTGTGACCAAAATACCGTGTGCCCTTATTACTGTGACCAAAGTACCTTGTGCCCTAATACTGTGACCAAATTACCTTGTGCCCTAATTACTGTGACCAAAATGCCATGTGCCCGTATTACTATGACGATAATACCTTGTGCCCATATTACTGTGACCAAAATACCTTGTGCTCGTATTACTGTGACCAAAATACCTTGTGACCAAATTACTGTGACCACATTTCCGGTGACCAAATTTACCGTGACCAAGTTACCGTTCACCGGACAGAATCATCGATGTCTTTGTTAGTCGCAAAAATCGCAAATCACATTTCTTTTGAACAGGACACCTAAATTTTCAGACTATGAATATTTTCGCTATCAGCAGTGTACGTGTTTTGCTTTGCTAGTTGATGTAAACTGTGTTGCCATGGCCAAAGATTAATCCACATTTTTCGTGCTGTTCGTTTAGTACCTTCTGCGCAGATGTGGGATTCATCGGCAGACGAAAGTCGCATCAGTTTTGCATGTTTGTATTAAAATTAAAATTCTTGATGTATGAATGATCACTTTTTCTTACACTGTATGTATATGGTGAAAATAAAATGTTTCCATTGTGGTTCATCGATTATGGTGCACTTAGGTGGTATCAATAAATTGGTCATTTTCGGGCACCATGCATATTTTTCGGGCAAAAATGCGTCTGCCCCCCCCCCAAAATAGAAAAATCAGCTCGTACGCCTATGGTGAATATTCCACTTTAATACTAAGCTCGAAGAAACAAAAAGATATTCTCAATTAAAACAAAGATATGCATCAGTACATTATTCGTTCGCTTCTAGTACAGAAAGGGTGAAGTGTGTTTATGATTGGGGTCGTTGACATATTATATAACTAGAGCCATAGAGGATGTTATCCGATTTCATCACGAAATTACAAAAGTATTGTATGACGACGTCAAAACATTCAAATGGGGTGCATCATGCATGAAAGGGGTGATCATATAATTCATTTTGAATACAATTCGTAGAATAACTAGTTGACATGTAAGGTTGGTGACAAATTATATTTATGACGAAAACATTTGGGCAACTTATGGGAAGTAACTCTTATAAAATTTGTAGGTTACATAATTTGTTGTCTTGTAAGTGTTTCTAAACCTTCTTGTTTTACATTTTCTCATTTCACTTCATGATGATAATGTAAATTGTTGAAACATTGTGTACAATAACACTCTTGTATAGTATATCATAAACTTGTATTAATAGGGATCTCTTACACGTTTTGTTTTTACACGTACACGTTTTGTTTTTATCAAAAATACATTGGTAGAAACATCTATGTAGGCCTATAGTAATAAAACCCAAGCGCCAAGCGCGAACGATCCGTATCATAATACAAATCTTGAAAAAACAAATTGCTGCACAATATTACACACGGTGTCATAGTTTCTCCGACAGAGTCCGACACACTCCGACACTCCGACAAGATATTTGAGACTTGATATTCGCGAATTGAAAAGCACGTTTTTATCACACTGGCTGCAATAAAAAGTTAGAATGTTTTATTACGTATGAAGAAACGACACAATAAATAAATCATTTTTCAACATCTTTCGTATGTCTTTTGACAGAAAATATTTAGCTATATCACTGTGGCGAGTTTTAACGGGAATAAAAGTAAAGGCGCCATGTATTTTTTATTTTACTTGTGAGTTGAGATTTACCATACGAATGTCGAATTCATATTTCCGAAGAATTGTATTTTATTCACTGGTCCTTATATCGATCAAATGTATGAGATAAATGATATTTCACAGACTGAAATAATAAACTGTTAGGACTAAAGGTGAGATAGCCTAGGCCTATATGACCTAAATGTAAATTTTCTCGAATCTTAAGTAGGTATATTGTAAAATTGCAATAAAAGTGGACTTTTCTCCGTGATTTGAGAATAGTCCGAAACATACTATAGCCTACCTATGCCACCCATGGGCATAGCCACCCTTCTGAGTCATAAAAGGGGACATTCCTTACTTTGTTCGATGATCTGGTGGGTAATTTTACATAGGAAGGACGAGGGAATTCAGTTCAATTAACCTGGGGTCAATTTTACGTGGGGCATAATCTGGGGGTAGTTGTCCAGGGGGATATTGACATGGGGGCAATTGTCCAGGGGGTAGTTTTCCTGGGGGGTATTGTGCTGGGGGGGGGGGGTGGGGGCAATTGTCCAGGGGGCTATTGTCTCGGGGGCAATCGTCCAGGGGGGATTTTCTGGGGGGCAGTGGTCCAGGGGGCGATTGTCCACGGGGGAATTGTCTTGGGGGGCTTTTGCCTTGGGGGCATCTATCCAGGGGGGATTTGAGGGGGGCAATTGTCCGGGGGGCAACTGTCTGGGGGGAATTGTCCTGATACCGATGGTGGCGTATCCAGGGGAGACCTTGGACACTTCCCACCCCCCTCCCCCCCGTCAGAAAACCTGGGGGGAAGGCGCATGATATCCTGTTTTATCCCACAAATGGACAAGCTTTGCTGAGTAGAGTGTCTGTAATGGACGTAAAATAGGCACAATTTGGCATCAGAGAACATTAAAGTCCCGAAATGTTCCGGCTGTGGACATCCCCTCTCACAAAAGCATCGTCACCATGGGGCAAATTTTATCGTTCGCATATTTTCGCTGGAAATTTAAATTTAGGTCATATAGGCTTATAGGCCTAGGCTATCTCACCTTTAGGCCTAACCGTTTATTATTTTAGTCTGTAATATATCATTTATCCTATACAACACTTGATCGACATGAGGACCAGTGTTTATAAAAAAAAATTCTGCGGAAATATGAAATAGTAAATTTGAAAATGCAGTCGGCGACAAAATCTCAACTCACAAGTAAAATCAAAAAAAAAAAACATGACACGCTTACTTTTACTCCCGTTAAAACTCGCCACAGTGGGATAGCTGAATATTTTCTATCAAAAGACATACGATAGATGTTGAAAAATGATTTATTTGTTGTTTCGTTTCTTCATACGTAATAAAACATTCTAACTTTTTATTGCAGCCAGTGTGATAAAAACGTGCTTTTCAATTCGGGAATATTAAGTCTCAAATGTCTTGTCGGAGTGTGTCGGACTCTGTCGGAGAAACTATGACACCGTTTTACACACATAAAAGGAAGGCAAAAATCTAGCGTGAATTGAGCACAAAGCCAAGTTACTTTAAGGGAAGTAACTGGTAACAAAAACAGTTTGAATCTAAATGTCGATCAGTACAGAGTTAAGTTACTAGTTCAAGGGAAGTAACTGGTAATGAAAATTATTTTATAATGAAATCAGTAAAAACTAGAGCGTGGCCCGTGATACTTTGCCTGATAGCTGTAAGACTTTTTGAACTTCAAACCCCTAAAGTCTGGTATTCACTCCCTCAATTTTTAGTAAAAAGTTTTGTGAAAGGGTAGATTCAATATTATATCAATATAACTTATAGTATGGTAATTTTTATAGCTTCACGGTAGCTATAATATACAGGTATGTGTGAAATGTGAACATTATGTAACGGAATTCCTTTCCTTTAAATATGATCTATAAGTGTTTCACCTTCATTAGTGTAATGCTGAACAAGTGCGCATCCGGTTTCGTCTATGGGTGAAAAGTGTCATTTCCAATCCATACATATAAATTGTTTATATTCGGGAGTGAAAAGTAGAATAACCAGTTCACGTTCGGTGAAAAATGGAATAACTAGCGTATGATCGGTAGTGAAAAGTCATCTGATCAAAAAGTCGTTGTTTTTATTTATGTACATTTTTATACATCATTGGAAGTAGAATAGTTAAAGAAAATTTATTAATATTTTTCATATGTAATATCATACATATGAAAGAAATGAAGTGAAATGAATGCAGTTTACGTCTTATTTTTTCTGCTCCTATATGGGCTAACTGAGGACGGGCAAACGCCATGCAGTGTGCAATGAGGGAAATTTTGCCAGGACAGCGACGTTCAGGTTGGCGAGCAAGCGTCTTACTCACTGAGCCACCGCGGCCCCCTTCATATCATAACACCATTACTTGATGTGATATTTAGATAACATCAAAATTCTGAGTGCCAACTTTCATAAAAAAATTCGCAGTTCAGCTGGTAATTTATCATTTTAATATACTTAGCAAAATATTTATATTATTATTTTTTTAAAAAACTTTTTAATGGTCATCGTTTTTAGACATGCAGTTTTCAAAAATAAAATTTAATAAATGACAGAACCAGATTTATAGAACGAATTTTCTTCTTTTGGCATCGGATCGTTATCTTCTATATTTAGATTTTATTTTTTCATTTTTACTACATAATTTATAACGTTAAAAGCTCAAGTGACAATGTAAGAAAGTAAGCACTTGCAATTGTCAGTTGAGGGGATGGAACTGCATTTGAACATATAGACAACAAACATTTGTCAGTTGAAGGGAGAGAACTGCATTTAAACATACAGAAAACAAACATGTAAGTTTTAATCTTATATTTTGCAAGCAAGTGTTTTTTCAGATCATTTGAAAAATGCTTTATATAGTTTAGTAGGATACAATTCTCCCCCAAAAATTTCATTGTTGTATTTTAGTTTCATGATATTAAAAAAAAAACATTTTTTGTACATTATATCAAAACATTGACCGGTGAGAAGCGTTAAATGAAACAATACACTGTACACAGTACACCAATCATGAAATGTTAGACGTGCTGAGGGGATGAAACATTGTAACACAACAACGTAGACTCTCACATGCCATCAGGTACGGGAGGATTTAATGACCCTTCCTATGCGATTTTAAAAGATAATGAATGTCCATTACTAATACATGCATACATACATACATGTCAGTGATGCAGGTTTAATGATATGAAGGGGGCCCCGGTGGCTTAGTGAGTCAGACGCTTGCTCGCCAACCTGAACGTCCAGGGATGAATCTCGTCAGTGATACAGGTCGGGGGGCTGACATGGGAAGGGGGTTCAATCGTGGATGTAAATAAACCGATGTGCTAATTGGCATGTTAAAGATCCCTCGACAAATGGAAATTGATAATAATATCAGACTAATGCAAAATTTTCCTCATTGCGCACTGCATGGCGTTTGCCCGTCCTCAATATAGGTGCAGAAAAGCAAAGCAGGACGTAAAACTCTATTCATTATATTTCATTTTTAAAAAATTGGAAATTTTTATAATACTTCCACTGTAATATATTTTTTACGGATCACATTACATTATTTATTTTTTTTATGATGATCATTTTTAACATAATGCAAACAAATATTTTCAAATATCTCCAAAACTAAGGAAGTTAAAATTACAAGATTACAAGCAAATGACGTCAAAACCGGAAGTAATATAAAGATTCTAGAAATATGTATTTGTTCAGAATCAAATTGTCTATCTACCTGTAAGTTTTTAGATCGATCGAAAAAAATTTCAAAAAAACACGCACAGTTTCAATGGAATTTGACACAAAATTTGCAAGTTTTAAAAAGCGCAATTTTGATTCAAATATATTGTGTTATATATCATTTGAAAGAGCAGATTTAGCATAGTAAAAATGAAATATAATTTGTGACGTATGTAAATTAGGTCACGTGACAGAGCTCTTTAAAGTTAAAAATTGCAATTTTCAAATTGCGATAAAACCGGAAGTAAACATCAGAAATCGGAAATGAATATATCATCCTGATAGATCTCGTCAAGGGCAATAATTTTTGTACAGGTCAAGAGGTCATCAAAGGTCAAGGTCACTAGATATGAGCCTTGAAAGTTTCGGTCATTACTGAAATTCTTGTTCCGGAAATATAAAGAAATTGAAATCGAAATTCAAAAATCTACAACCTACATTTTTTTTGCAATCGACTGCAGAAGTCGTAGATTTCAAAATTAAAAAAATCCGATTAACCCTCGGTTCTGAATTAAAATTTTAAGAAACATAGGTCAGTTCAAGATGGCGGCTGATCCCTTGCACCTGGATAAAATTTCATCATTTTATTTTTTATGTATGACCAAATCTATGATAACACAAAATTTTTTTTTCAAATATCTTCAATATTCCGGAAGTTGAAATTGAAAGTTTAGAAGCAAATAACGTCAAAACCGGAAGAGATATCGAAACTTTGAAAATTGATTTTCTTTGGAAATGCATATGTCTATGTTATTGAAAGGTTTCAGGTCGATCGAAATAAAATTGCAAAAGTTAAAAAAAATCCTTTAAAAAGTGCTCCAAAAGTCAGCTACTAAAGTCGAAATATGAATTTTTCAAAATTGCAATTTGTAGCTATTGGGTTAAACAAATGAACCAAAAAAGACCGATCACAATCTGTTGGAAAAATGAGTTGAAAATGGACAAACCCTGAAATACGACTTTTTAATATACGTCATTTCCGGTCAGGCAAAAATGCGCCATTTTACATTTAAGCAACAACGAGCAGTTAATCATCACAGGAAATGATGTCAAGTTATGTGTGGTATGTGCAGTTTTGGCTGGGGAGCGTGACCAGAAATAGACAAAAAAAAAAAACTAGAATCGTGAGACGATACTGGGCAGTGCGCATCCGGTTTCGTCTATGGGTGAAAAGTGTCATTTTTAATCCATACATATAAATTGTTTATATTCGGGAGTGAAAAGTAGAATAACCAGTTCACGTTCGGTGAAAAATGGAATAACTAGCGTGTGATCAATAGTGGAAAGTCATCTGATTAAAAAGTCGTTGTTTTTATTTATGTACATTTTTATACATCATTGGAAGTAGAATAGTTAAAGAATGTTTATTAATATTTTTCATTATGCAACATCATACATATGAAAGAAACGAAGTGAAATGAATGGAGTTTATGTCCTATTTTTTCTGCACCTATATGGGCTAACTGAGGACGGGCAAACGCCATGCAGTGTGCAATGAGGGAAATTTTGCCTGACAGCGGCATTAGCCTGTTTTTTTTTTCGATTTCCAACTATCGAGGGGTCTTTAACATGCACAGCCAATAGCACACGGGACCTTGGTTTATTGTCCCATCCGAACGACTAGGCGCTTTTTCCACGAGAGCCCCTCCGACGGGATTGAACCCTGGACGTTCAGGTTGACGAGCAAGCGTCTTACTCACTGAGCTACCGCGACCCCCAACATATCATAACACCATTACTTGATATGATTTATAAATAATATCAGAATTCTGAATGCTAAATTTCATGAAAGTTCGCAGTTCAGCTCGTAATTTATTATCTTAAAGTAAACTTTTTAAAAAAACATTTTAATGGTCAACGTTTTTAGACATGCAGTTAAAACTTTTTTTTTATGACAGAACCAGAACAAATTTTCTTCTTTTGGCATCGGATCGTTATCTTCTATATTTAGATTTATTTTTTAATTTTTACTACATAATTTAAAACGTTAAAAGCGCAAGTGACAATGTAAGAAAGTAAGCACTTGCAATTGTCAGTTGAGGGGATAGAACTGCATTTGAACATATAGACAACAAACATTTGTCAGTTGAAGGGAGAGAACTGCATTGAAACATACAGACATCAAACATGTTTTAATCTTATATTTTGCAAGCAAGTGTTTTTTCAGATCATTTGAAAAATTCTTAATATAGTTTAGTAGGATACAATTCTCCCCAAAAAATTTCATTGTTGTATTTTAGTTTTATGATATTATTATAAAAAAAAACATTTTTTGTACATTATATCAAAACATTGACCAGTGAGAAGCGTTAAATGAAACAATACACTGTACACAGTACACTAATCATGAAGTGTTTGACGTGCTGAGGGGATGATATATTGAAACACAACAACGTAGACTCTCACATACCATCAGATATGGGTGGCTTAGTGAGTCTGACGCTTGCACGCCAACCTGAACGTCCGGGGATGAATCCCGTCAGTGATACAGGTCGGAGGGGCTGACATGGTAAGGGCGTTCAAACGTGGGTGTAAATAAACCGATGTGCTAATTGGCTGTGCATGTTAAAGATCCCTCGACAAATGAAAATTGATAAAAATATCAGGCTAATGCAAAATTTTCCTCATTGCTCACTGCATGGCGTTTGCCCGTCCTCAATATAGGTGCAGAAAAGCATGACGTAAAACTCTATTCATTTCTAATACTTCCTCTGTAAAATATTTTTTCCGGGTCGCATACATTATTTATTTCTTTTATGATGACCATTTTTAATATAATGCAAACAAATATTTTCAAATATCTCCAAAACTAAGGCAGTTAAAATTTCAAGATTACAAGCAAATGACGTTAAAACCGGGAGTGATATAAAGATTCTAGAAATATTTTTTTGTTCAGAATCAAATTGTCTATCTACCTGTAAGTTTTTAGATCGATCGAAAAAAATTAAAAAAACACGCACAGTTTCAATGGAATTTGACACAAAATTTGCAAGTTTTAAAAAGCGCAATTTTGATTCAAATATATTGTGCTATATATCATTTGAAAGAGCAGATTTAGCATAGTAAAAATGAAATAGAATTTGTGACGTATGTAAATTAGGTCACGTGACAGAGCTCTTTAAAGTTAATAATTGAAATTTTCAAATGGCAATAAAACCGGAAGTAAACATCAGAAATCGGAAATGAATATATCATCTGATAGATCTCGTCAAGGGCAATAATTTTTGTACAGGTCAAGAGGTCATCAAAGGTAAAGGTCACTAGATATGAGCCTTGAAAGTTTCGGTCATTACTGAAATTCTTGTTCCGGAAATGTAAAGAAATTGAAATCAAAATTCAAAAATCGACAACCTACATTTTTTTTGCAATCGATTGCAGAAGTCGTAGATTTCAAAATTAAAAAAATCCGATTAACCCTCGGTTCTGAATTAAAATTTTAAGAAACATAGGTCAGTTCAAGATGGCGGCTGATCCCTTACACCTGGATAAAATTTCATAATTTTATTTTTTATGTATGACCAAATCTATGATAACACAAAATTTTTTTTTCAAATATCTTCAATATTCCGGAAGTTGAAATTGAAAGTTTAGAAGCAAATGACGTCAAAACCGGAAGTGATATCGAAACTTTATAAATTGATTTTCTTTGGAAATGCATATGTCTATGTTATTGAAAGGTTTCAGATCGATCGAAATAAAATTGCAAAAGTTAAAAAAAATGCTTTAAAAAGTGCTCCAAAAGTCAGCTACAAAAGTCAAAATGTGATTTTTTTTCAAAATTGCAATTTGTAGCTATTAGGTTAAACAAATGAACCAAAAAAGACCGATCACAATCTGTTGGAAATATGAGTTGAAAATGGAAAAACCCTAATATACGACTTTTTAATATACGTCATTTCCGGTTAGGCAAAAATGCGCCATTTTACATTTAAGCAACACCGAGCAGTTAATCATCGCAGGAAATGATGTCAAGTTAGGTGTGGTATGTGCAGTTTTGGCTGGGGAGCGTGACCAGAAATAGACAAAAAAAAAAAATAGTCAATTGCAAACCAAAGCAGTGCGTTCGACAAATCGAACGCACTGCAAAAAAATAGTCAATTGCAAACCAAAGCAGTGCGTTCGACAAATCGAACGCACTGCAATTATTGAATTTGTGAAGCCAAAGGTCAGTGCAAGTGCTGCGAGCGGGCTACCCAACCCTACTCCATTAATGTTCTTATTCTAAATTGGAGGGGGAGGTAGGATTTATCCATGCTCAAGACCAGCTTGAAGGATGTTTACTCATCCCCTGACCCAACCCCACTCCATTAATGTTCTTATTCTAAATTGGAGGGGGAGGTAGGATTTATCCATGCTCAAGACCAGCTTGAAGGATGTTTACTCATCCCCTGACAGTGTGTTATGAATTTAGATTTGCCAAAAGTGTGAATTGTTTGCCAAAAATGATAATGCCAAATAGAAAACCTGGAAGGGAAATAATTAAAATATGGTATGTCAAAATGTAATAAATCTGTAAGAGATGGAACAGCCAAAATACAATTGCAAGAGACAGGACTATAAGTAAGTACTTCGTCCAGACATCTATTGCACCTACACTATAACTGAAAGAAGAAAGTTAACCGTTAGTTAGTATTTTACTTCCGATATCCTCTGCAACTCTGAGTAGAACTACTTCAACTGTAAAAGGCAAGATAACTCTTATTAAATATTGACGATGAGAAGTCTTCAGCAGTCTAAAAAGTAAAGACACCACAACTGCAAGAGACAGGTAAACCATTAGTAAGTATTTATGAGCAGATTCCATGCAACGCTATGACTATAACTACTTGAATTGAATGTAAGAGGCAAGATAACTATTATTGAATATTGTTGATGAAAGTCTACTGCAATCTAAAAGTAAAGATATCAGAACAGAAGAAGAACTGCACTGCTTCAACTAGACATGCTCCGAGAGTAAAGAAAACATATTAATAAATATTTTCGTTC
This sequence comes from Lottia scabra, assembly GCA_029955415.1. NCBI lineage: Eukaryota > Metazoa > Mollusca > Gastropoda > Lottiidae > Lottia > Lottia scabra. Next base: position 17,878 of record JARJEI010000107.1, on the reverse strand, counting down.
AGATCTCTACTGGAATTCAAAAGTAGAGTCACCACAACTGTAAGAAGAAAATTTACAAATACAACTGTAAACAAGATCAATAAAACCACGGCTGTAAAATCTAATTTTAAAGGGCATAGAGCCAGGTCTGAAAGAAACGGCTCAAAGGCACAGCATCTACAAACCCATTACTGAAATCACCGAAACGATCAAGTTAGCCACGACAGTAAATTCTAATTTAAAGAGTTTATTATAGAAAGTTAAGGATACAGTGTAGCGAAGAAAGCCCTCACCTCCTGATCATAAACATTCATTTTAACAACGGCAATAAATTCTAATGTAATGAGTTTAGTATAGAAAGTAAAGGATACAGTGTAGCGAAGAAAGCCCTCACCTCCTGATCATAAACATTCATTTTAACAACGGCAATAAATTCTAATGTAATGAGTTTAGTAAAGAAAGTAAAGGATACAGCGTAGCGAAGAAAGCCCTCATCTCCTGAACAGAAACAATCAAATTAACCACGGCAGCAAGTTCCACGGGGCACAGAATCAGGGTATAAAGAAACGACCCAAAGGCAAGGCATCTACAAACTGGTAAGTTAAATCCGAGAAACAGTCAAATTAACCACGGTAGTTATCAGATTTTAGAAGGTATAGAAGAATGTCTGATAGATACGACTCAAAGGCAAACCATCTACAAATTCAAACTCAGAAGTTAAATCAGGGAAACTATCAAGTTAACAACGGCAATAAAATCTTAATTTAGAGGGGGATTAAATAGAATACTAAAATCATCTGAAGTTAAGTCTTCGGGGATAATGATCCTGCAGGTCTGAAAGAAACGGCTCAAAGGCACGGCATCTACAAACTAATAAGTTCAATCAGAGAACAATCGAATTATTAACGGCAGTAAAATCTTATTTTAGAAGGTGATTTAATCAGGAGTCTCACTCTCGAAAACCTTACCCAGATAAATTCAGAATTTTAGGATGTACGCCAATCTGATTTGATAATCGAACTCAATATAATATCAATTTTAGTGATTAACCAATCAGAAGACATAGAATACTAAAATCATCTTAAGTTAAGTCTTCGAGGATAAGGATCCAGATCTGAAAGACACGGCTCTAAGGCACAGCATCTACTCATAAGATAAAACCACAAAAACAATCAAATTATTAGCGACAGTAAAATCTCATTTTAGAGGGGGATTTAATCAGGAGTCTCATTCTCGAAAGCTTAACCTAAATTAATTCAGAATTTTAAGATGTACGGCAATCTGCGTTGATAGAACTCAATATAGCATCGATTTTAGTGATTAACCAATCAGAAGACATAGAATACTAAAATTAACTCAAGTTAAGTTTTCGAGGATAAGGATCCAGGTCTGAAAGACACGGCTCAAAGGCACAGCATCTACTCATAAGATAAAACAGAGAAACAATCAAATTAATAATGGAAGTAAAATCTTATTTTAGAGGGGGGGTTTAATTAGAAGTCTCATTCTCGAAAACTTAATCCAGATAAATTCAGATGTACGGCAATCTGATTGTATAAGAGAACTCAATATAAAATCGATTTTAGTGATGAACAATAAGATGTAGAATACTTAAATCATCTTAAGTTAAGTTTTCGAGAACAAGGCCCCGGTCTAGAAGATACGGCTCACAGGCACAGCATCTACAGTTAAATCATAGAAGAATCAAGTAAATATAACCAGAGCTGACACATGACCTACAACCAAAAGCAATACGAAAGTGGCATATTCTCATACCTTTGAAAGCTTATCAAGAATCATTTTCCGGAAAGTTTTAAAATCTGGAGCTGACTTAATATTATCCCCTAATCCATCCATTCCATAGAATTGGTCCTTTATATTTAATACTCTGTTTAATCATATTAATTCGTGGTTTTTGTACAATAAGTTTTGAGTTTATACTGGAATATGGGGTTTGTTTATAGCTAAAAAGATTTGAAAGGTAGGATGGAGACATATTGTTAAGAGTTTTATAAATAAATTTATACGCATTAAAGTTATGTCTTGTTTTAATGTCTACAATGTTAAGCCTTTTAAGGTTAAGTGCCAAATCAGTATTGTATCTGAAACCTAGAATCAATTTGAAAGCAATATTTTGTTGTCTATGTAATACGTCGGCGGCTTCATTATCGTGCGAATCCCAAATAGTAGAACAATAATCAAGATAAGGTTGAAAGTGACATTTATAAAAAATAGCTCTAAACTTTTCAGGTAAGACATTTCTTAATTGGCGCAATTGAAATAACTTGGAATTTAAAATTTTTGCAATGGTTTGAATGTGAGGAGTCCAAGAGAGATTTTGATTTACAATAACACCTAAAAGTTTAAAATTGTCAACTTGCTCAATTAACTGATTATTAAGCTCAATTGATAAATTACCTAAAAATCTCCTCTTTTGGGCTGTCGTAATTAACATACATTTCGTTTTCTTTTCATTTAAAATCATAACATTAAAAGAACACGAGTTTAAGACTGAATCAGTATCTTCTTGCAATTTCAGTTGAATATCAGTAATAGTTTTACCAGATGTATAAATAGTAGTGTCATCCGCAAATAGGTCGCAGTTAGATTGTATATGAAATGGTAAATCATTTATATAGAGATTAAACAATAAGGGACCTAAAATTGATCCTTGTGGTACTCCATACTCAATGCCTCGAGAAGATGAAAGAGCCCCATTGACGTAACATTGTTGTTTACGATTTGATAAGTAACAATTAATGAAGCTTAGCAATTCATTGGAAAATTTATATAGTTTAAGTTTTTCAATAATGATATCATGTGAAATTAAATCGAATGCTTTGGTAAAATCAAAGAAAATATAGCCGACTATATGATTACTATTTACTGCATCATAAATGGTTTCAATTATATTTGTTAGAGCTGTTTGACAAGAGCTCTGAGATCTAAAACCAGACTGCTGAGAATAAAGTAACTGATTGTCATTTAAAAATTTAGTAATATGTTTTGAATAATGCCTTTCAAGTGGTTTTGATACACTAGATAAAACTGATATTGGTCTATAATTATTGGGATCAGATTTAGTGCCAGCTTTGTAAAGTGGTAAAACTTTAGCTTCTTTAAATTTATCAGGAAATATATTCTGATCAATACATAGGTTATAAATATATGTCAAAGGACCACTTAATGTAAAAGCTCCACATTTTAGGAACAATGGATTTAATTTATCTAAACCGGCACTTTTAGTTGCGTTTAACGATGATAATTGTTTAAAAACTTCATGTTTGTTTATATGGGGAATTGAGCATTCGTCATTTGAAACTAACTTCGATGTGACAAATTCTTTTATTTTACTATCGTAATAACTTTTATCAATAGTACTTTTAACATGTTTTTGATTAATCAATTTGGATGCAATATTTGAAAAATGATCATTGACGACTTCTGGTTCTAAAGGAATAAGATTAGTTGAATTCGTAGCATTATTATTCACGCAGTTGATAACTTTCCAAATATTTTTGGAGTTTTTCTGATCGGAAACAAGTTCTGTATTATATTGTTTTCTGGCTTTATCAATCAATTTTATTACTAGATTTCTACACTTCCGATAATCCTCATCTCTACCTTTCTTTTTTAAGTAATCTCTTGTGCGCATTAATTTCATTATTTCCGAATTTAACCATGGGGATTTTATTTCATTTTTTACCCGTTTTAACTTTAATGGAGCATGTATATCAATTATTGGCTGTATAATATTGTACCATGTTTCTAAAGCAATATTTGGATCAGAATAGGCATATATTTTATGAAAAGGGGCTAATAAAATATCGTTATTAAATAATCCAACATCGAAGTGTTTCATACATCTATAATATATATAAATGTGTTTAGGTTTTGGAATATGTACGCCTTTTTTGTTCCACGTAATACATATGGGGTAGTGATCTGATAAACCGTAGGTAGGAACATTTACTTCAGTTATATTGCTTTCATTAGAAACAATTACATGATCAATGATAGTGGAAGACTTTTTAGTAACTCTAGTAGGAGTTTTTATAATCTGTTTTAAACTATATAAGGAAAGGAGGTTATTCCAATTTGCATTTTTTCCATTAGTTACATCAATATTAATATCACCTAACAAAATAATTTCTTTATTTTCCTTCCAAGCCTTTTCGGTCATATTAGTAAAGGATTCTAACCAACATTTATTAGAATTAGGGTGCCTATAAATGCAACATATTAGTAAAGGTTTAAATTTAGTAAGATTTATTTCAATCCAAATTGATTCGATTTCCGAAGTTTCTAAATCTTTACGTCGCGTACAATTTAAATGCTCTTTTACAAAAAATAGAATTCCGGCTGAACTGTTAGTACATTTATCTTTTCGAAGTGGTAAATGAAACCCAGGGGTACTGAAATAATTAGTGGGAACACACGAATTTAAATGCGATTCTGAAATACCAAAGATATCAAAGTTCGAAATAAGTTGCTGAATTTGAGTTAATTTATTTACGGCATGACAAACATTTAGATGACCAATATGAAGACCCTTTTCTTTTAAAAAGTTATGCATGTTAAGTAGAACTTAAATTGCGCGTATGGAACTTATTATTAGTTGGACAACTGTTTAGCTGTATAAGACAGTGAATTTAAAATACAATCTAATGCACGTTGATTGTACCTGAAAGGAAAAATAAACGGATTAGTTCGTGTATTTTGTCTGATTACCGTATCTGCAATAATATTAGAAAGAATTTTAGTTCCAAGATTATTTAAATGGACACCATCTTTTACTAAAATTTCGTACGGGGACCTACAAATAAATGAATCATAAACATTAATAAAATGACACCTATTTGCATAACAGAAGTGTCGTAAGAAATTGTTAAATCTTTGGCACCTAAACTGAAAATGAAAGGGAGTAGTTCTAGGCATAATTGAACACACAAAAATATTGATACCCTTAAACTTATAGTTCGTTAAAAGTTCATGTATTAATTTCTCAAAGTCCTGTTTGCAAGTAGAAAATGTTTCCGAGTTATTACTTAAATTATTTCCCCCTACACAAAGAACAATGTTTTTAACAGATACAGCTTCTTTTAATAGTTGATGAAGCCTAGGTTCTAATTCACAAATGGACGATCCTCTATTGGTATCAATAATACAAAGTTGTCCTAAACTATCCGACAATTTCAGAGTTGACATAGATTTTACCTCAGAGCTTCCAATAACTAAAGTTTCAGCACACGCGATGGATTTTGGAATTGGTCGAGTAGTAAAGTCATGGATACTGGAATTTGATTTCTTCATGTTCTGTTTCATTATTAGTTCATTTACCGCATTAAAATTAACTGTTGGAGTGGATTTAGCTTTGGGGACTTGGACTGGATTTATTGAAGATAACTGCACTGCCAAGTTCTTTATTTCTTCGGAGAGGCGCAAAATTTCAGATGACATTTTTTCAATTGCAGCTTCATAAACATTAGATGGCGAAACATCGGTTTGAATACCGGTACTTACACTGGTAGTGGAGTTACACAGTGTATTATTTTCAGTCTGAGTCGCGATCGAAGAAAATTTGGGGTTATCAATAGAAGAGAAATTTAGGTGATTGTCACTGCTCGGGATGCCGTAATTCCTACTTGAGGTTGTTGAAATAGGCCTAATTGTTGTCGCGAAAACGTCATTAATCCAGCGAGAGCAATCCATGCCCTGAACATGTAGTTTGCTTTTCTTATGGTAAAAAGTCAGAGTGGTGTTAAAGGTAGGCTGAATGGAAGATGATGACGTTTTGAAAATTTGGCCATTTAGATTGTCGTTTTTAAATAAGGAATAATTCTGAAGACAATATTGCACTATGAGTTCATACGTTTCTTCAGACGAAAAGGAAATGACGATTGATTTGGTATAGTGAGTGTAGTCCGTGATGTCGAAATCAAAATCGGGATGATTAAGAACAAAGTTTTTCTTATCCGCGCTTAGAAGAACGCTGTCACTTGTTGTTGCTGTCGATGAAGAAGATGAAGCCTTGCCCTTGGTCGCTGCCACTGGTGTTGAATGAAACCTCCTAGTCCTAGTTAAACGGGGAAAGTCCACTTCGCTGTCGCTGTCAAAATCCGAATCCAAAATATTGTTTAGAAAACTCAGTTCAGAACTTAAACTGTCATTCATCTTAGAAATTTGAAGAAAGAATTCACATAAAAAAAATTCACAAAAGGCACACAATCTTTATGACGTCCTTAACGTCGTCAAGCACAATGACGTCACCAAACAAGGCCATCTTTGGAACTGGAATCTAGAAAAACCACTTAAAACTCAAACAATCCTCGCAGACTATGGTCCTCCTATAGTCTCAACAAATTATTCACTTTTCATATGAAAAATTTACAAATCAACAGCTGCACGGAAAGTTCGACTGAACGTTTTGCGCATGCGCACTCAACAATGAACTCGATGTTTTTCGTTAGCAACGGTTTAGAAAAGTGGTTTTAAAGCCGAAAATGGTTGAGAATCCGCCATTTTTGATCGATTTTGTCAGAAAAATTTCACTTTTGTACCAAAAAAAAAAATTTTGGTTCTCGCTCAATTTCACTTGTTAGAGTCCTAGAGAGGCCAAAAACTCGATTTGCAGGTTTTTGTTGCACTTTTCTGAAAATCTATGGGCTAATAGATATTGACGAATTGGGTTTTGTGCCGAAATTTGGGCGCTGTAGGCCTGTAACTTCCCGAGATATGGGCATTTTGGTCTACCGTGACGTAGAGCCATTGTTCAGCTATTTCCTTATACAAAGCGCAGAACTTCAAAACTCGATGTTTTTCGTTAGCAACGGTTTAGAAAAGTGGTTTTTAAGCCGAAAATGGTTGAGAATCCGCCATTTTTGATCGATTTTGTCAGAAAAATTTCACTTTTGGACCAAAAAAAAAATTTTTGGTTCTCGCTCAATTTCACTTGTTAGAGTCCTAGAGAGGCCAAAAACTCGATTTGCAGGTTTTTGTTGCACTTTTCTGAAAATCTATGGGCTAATAGATATTGACGAATTGGGTTTTGTGCCGAAATTTGGGCGCTGTAGGCCTGTAACTTCCCGAGATATGGGCATTTTGGTCTACCGTGACGTAGAGCCATTGTTCAGCTATTTCCTTATACAAAGCGCAGAACTTCAAAACTCGATGTTTTTCGTTAGCAACGGTTTAGAAAAGTGGTTTTAAAGCCGAAAATGGTTGAGAATCCGCCATTTTTGATCGATTTTGTCAGAAAAATTTCACTTTTGTACCAAAAAAAAAAATTTTGGTTCTCGCTCAATTTCACTTGTTAGAGTCCTAGAGAGGCCAAAAACTCGATTTGCAGGTTTTTGTTGCACTTTTCTGAAAATCTATGGGCTAATAGATATTGACGAATTGGGTTTTGTGCCGAAATTTGGGCGCTGTAGGCCTGTAACTTCCCGAGATATGGGCATTTTGGTCTACCGTGACGTAGAGCCATTGTTCAGCTATTTCCTTATACAAAGCGCAGAACTTCAAAACTCGATGTTTTTCGTTAGCAACGGTTTAGAAAAGTGGTTTTAAAGCCGAAAATGGTTGAGAATCCGCCATTTTTGATCGATTTTGTCAGAAAAATTTCACTTTTGGACCAAAAAAAAAATTTTTGGTTCTCGCTCAATTTCACTTGTTAGAGTCCTAGAGAGGCCAAAAACTCGATTTGCAGGTTTTTGTTGCACTTTTCTGAAAATCTATGGGCTAATAGATATTGACGAATTGGGTTTTGTGCCGAAATTTGGGCGCTGTAGGCCTGTAACTTCCCGAGATATGGGCATTTTGGTCTACCGTGACGTAGAGCCATTGTTCAGCTATTTCCTTATACAAAGCGCAGAACTTCAAAACTCGATGTTTTTCGTTAGCAACGGTTTAGAAAAGTGGTTTTAAAGCCGAAAATGGTTGAGAATCCGCCATTTTTGATCGATTTTGTCAGAAAAATTTAACTTTTGGACCAAAAAAAAAAATTTTTGGTTCTCGCTCAATTTCACTTGTTAGAGTCCTAGAGAGGCCAAAAACTCGATTTGCAGGTTTTTGTTGCACTTTTCTGAAAATCTATGGGCTAATAGATATTGACGAATTGGGTTTTGTGCCGAAATTTAGGCGCTGTAGGCCTGTAACTTCCCGAGATATGGGCATTTTGGTCTACCGTGACGTAGAGCCATTGTTCAGCTATTTCCTTATACAAAGCGCAGAACTTCAAAACTCGATGTTTTTCGTTAGCAACGGTTTAGAAAAGTGGTTTTAAAGCCGAAAATGGTTGAGAATCCGCCATTTTTGATCGATTTTGTCATAAAAATTTCACTTTTGGACCAAAAAAAAAATTTTTGGTTCTCGCTCAATTTCACTTGTTAGAGTCCTAGAGAGGCCAAAAACTCGATTTGCAGGTTTTTGTTGCACTTTTCTGAAAATCTATGGGCTAATAGATATTGACGAATTGGGTTTTGTGCCGAAATTTGGGCGCTGTAGGCCTGTAACTTCCCGAGATATGGGCATTTTGGTCTACCGTGACGTAGAGCCATTGTTCAGCTATTTCCTTATACAAAGCGCAGAACTTCAAAACTCGATGTTTTTCGTTAGCAACGGTTTAGAAAAGTGGTTTTAAAGCCGAAAATGGTTGAGAATCCGCCATTTTTGATCGATTTTGTCAGAAAAATTTCACTTTTGGACCAAAAAAAAAATTTTTGGTTCTCGCTCAATTTCACTTGTTAGAGTCCTAGAGAGGCCAAAAACTCGATTTGCAGGTTTTTGTTGCACTTTTCTGAAAATCTATGGGCTAATAGATATTGACGAATTGGGTTTTGTGCCGAAATTTGGGCGCTGTAGGCCTGTAACTTCCCGAGATATGGGCATTTTGGTCTACCGTGACGTAGAGCCATTGTTCAGCTATTTCCTTATACAAAGCGCAGAACTTCAAAACTCGATGTTTTTCGTTAGCAACGGTTTAGAAAAGTGGTTTTAAAGCCGAAAATGGTTGAGAATCCGCCATTTTTGATCGATTTTGTCAGAAAAATTTCAATTTTGGACCAAAAAAAAAATTTTGGGTTCTCGCTCAATTTCACTTGTTAGAGTCCTAGAGAGGCCAAAAACTCGATTTGCAGGTTTTTGTTGCACTTTTCTGAAAATCTATGGGCTAATAGATATTGACGAATTGGGTTTTGTGCCGAAATTTGGGCGCTGTAGGCCTGTAACTTCCCGAGATATGGGCATTTTGGTCTACCGTGACGTAGAGCCATTGTTCAGCTATTTCCTTATACAAAGCGCAGAACTTCAAAACTCGATGTTTTTCGTTAGCAACGGTTTAGAAAAGTGGTTTTAAAGCCGAAAATGGTTGAGAATCCGCCATTTTTGATCGATTTTGTCAGAAAAATTTAACTTTTGGACCAAAAAAAAAATTTTTGGTTCTCGCTCAATTTCACTTGTTAGAGTCCTAGAGAGGCCAAAAACTCGATTTGCAGGTTTTTGTTGCACTTTTCTGAAAATCTATGGGCTAATAGATATTGACGAATTGGGTTTTGTGCCGAAATTTGGGCGCTGTAGGCCTGTAACTTCCCGAGATATGGGCATTTTGGTCTACCGTGACGTAGAGCCATTGTTCAGCTATATCCTTATACAAAGCGCAGAACTTCAAAACTCGATGTTTTTCGTTAGCAACGGTTTAGAAAAGTGGTTTTAAAGCCGAAAATGGTTGAGAATCCGCCATTTTTGATCGATTTTGTCATAAAAATTTCACTTTTGGACCAAAAAAAAAATTTTTGGTTCTCGCTCAATTTCACTTGTTAGAGTCCTAGAGAGGCCAAAAACTCGATTTGCAGGTTTTTGTTGCACTTTTCTGAAAATCTATGGGCTAATAGATATTGACGAATTGGGTTTTGTGCCGAAATTTGGGCGCTGTAGGCCTGTAACTTCCCGAGATATGGGCATTTTGGTCTACCGTGACGTAGAGCCATTGTTCAGCTATTTCCTTATACAAAGCGCAGAACTTCAAAACTCGATGTTTTTCGTTAGCAACGGTTTAGAAAAGTGGTTTTAAAGCCGAAAATGGTTGAGAATCCGCCATTTTTGATCGATTTTGTCAGAAAAATTTCACTTTTGGACCAAAAAAAAAATTTTTGGTTCTCGCTCAATTTCACTTGTTAGAGTCCTAGAGAGGCCAAAAACTCGATTTGCAGGTTTTTGTTGCACTTTTCTGAAAATCTATGGGCTAATAGATATTGACGAATTGGGTTTTGTGCCGAAATTTGGGCGCTGTAGGCCTGTAACTTCCCGAGATATGGGCATTTTGGTCTACCGTGACGTAGAGCCATTGTTCAGCTATTTCCTTATACAAAGCGCAGAACTTCAAAACTCGATGTTTTTCGTTAGCAACGGTTTAGAAAAGTGGTTTTAAAGCCGAAAATGGTTGAGAATCCGCCATTTTTGATCGATTTTGTCAGAAAAATTTCAATTTTGGACCAAAAAAAAAATTTTGGGTTCTCGCTCAATTTCACTTGTTAGAGTCCTAGAGAGGCCAAAAACTCGATTTGCAGGTTTTTGTTGCACTTTTCTGAAAATCTATGGGCTAATAGATATTGACGAATTGGGTTTTGTGCCGAAATTTGGGCGCTGTAGGCCTGTAACTTCCCGAGATATGGGCATTTTGGTCTACCGTGACGTAGAGCCATTGTTCAGCTATTTCCTTATACAAAGCGCAGAACTTCAAAACTCGATGTTTTTCGTTAGCAACGGTTTAGAAAAGTGGTTTTAAAGCCGAAAATGGTTGAGAATCCGCCATTTTTGATCGATTTTGTCAGAAAAATTTCAATTTTGGACCAAAAAAAAAATTTTGGGTTCTCGCTCAATTTCACTTGTTAGAGTCCTAGAGAGGCCAAAAACTCGATTTGCAGGTTTTTGTTGCACTTTTCTGAAAATCTATGGGCTAATAGATATTGACGAATTGGGTTTTGTGCCGAAATTTGGGCGCTGTAGGCCTGTAACTTCCCGAGATATGGGCATTTTGGTCTACCGTGACGTAGAGCCATTGTTCAGCTATTTCCTTATACAAAGCGCAGAACTTCAAAACTCGATGTTTTTCGTTAGCAACGGTTTAGAAAAGTGGTTTTAAAGCCGAAAATGGTTGAGAATCCGCCATTTTTGATCGATTTTGTCAGAAAAATTTAACTTTTGGACCAAAAAAAAAATTTTTGGTTCTCGCTCAATTTCACTTGTTAGAGTCCTAGAGAGGCCAAAAACTCGATTTGCAGGTTTTTGTTGCACTTTTCTGAAAATCTATGGGCTAATAGATATTGACGAATTGGGTTTTGTGCCGAAATTTGGGCGCTGTAGGCCTGTAACTTCCCGAGATATGGGCATTTTGGTCTACCGTGACGTAGAGCCATTGTTCAGCTATATCCTTATACAAAGCGCAGAACTTCAAAACTCGATGTTTTTCGTTAGCAACGGTTTAGAAAAGTGGTTTTAAAGCCGAAAATGGTTGAGAATCCGCCATTTTTGATCGATTTTGTCATAAAAATTTCACTTTTGGACCAAAAAAAAAATTTTTGGTTCTCGCTCAATTTCACTTGTTAGAGTCCTAGAGAAGCCAAAAACTCGATTTGCAGGTTTTTGTTGCACTTTTCTGAAAATCTATGGGCTAATAGATATTGACGAATTGGGTTTTGTGCCGAAATTTGGGCGCTGTAGGCCTGTAACTTCCCGAGATATGGGCATTTTGGTCTACCGTGACGTAGAGCCATTGTTCAGCTATTTCCTTATACAAAGCGCAGAACTTCAAAACTCGATGTTTTTCGTTAGCAACGGTTTAGAAAAGTGGTTTTAAAGCCGAAAATGGTTGAGAATCCGCCATTTTTGATCGATTTTGTCAGAAAAATTTCACTTTTGGACCAAAAAAAAAATTTTTGGTTCTCGCTCAATTTCACTTGTTAGAGTCCTAGAGAGGCCAAAAACTCGATTTGCAGGTTTTTGTTGCACTTTTCTGAAAATCTATGGGCTAATAGATATTGACGAATTGGGTTTTGTGCCGAAATTTGGGCGCTGTAGGCCTGTAACTTCCCGAGATATGGGCATTTTGGTCTACCGTGACGTAGAGCCATTGTTCAGCTATTTCCTTATACAAAGCGCAGAACTTCAAAACTCGATGTTTTTCGTTAGCAACGGTTTAGAAAAGTGGTTTTAAAGCCGAAAATGGTTGAGAATCCGCCATTTTTGATCGATTTTGTCAGAAAAATTTCAATTTTGGACCAAAAAAAAAAATTTTGGGTTCTCGCTCAATTTCACTTGTTAGAGTCCTAGAGAGGCCAAAAACTCGATTTGCAGGTTTTTGTTGCACTTTTCTGAAAATCTATGGGCTAATAGATATTGACGAATTGGGTTTTGTGCCGAAATTTGGGCGCTGTAGGCCTGTAACTTCCCGAGATATGGGCATTTTGGTCTACCGTGACGTAGAGCCATTGTTCAGCTATTTCCTTATACAAAGCGCAGAACTTCAAAACTCGATGTTTTTCGTTAGCAACGGTTTAGAAAAGTGGTTTTAAAGCCGAAAATGGTTGAGAATCCGCCATTTTTGATCGATTTTGTCAGAAAAATTTAACTTTTGGACCAAAAAAAAAAATTTTTGGTTCTCGCTCAATTTCACTTGTTAGAGTCCTAGAGAGGCCAAAAACTCGATTTGCAGGTTTTTGTTGCACTTTTCTGAAAATCTATGGGCTAATAGATATTGACGAATTGGGTTTTGTGCCGAAATTTGGGCGCTGTAGGCCTGTAACTTCCCGAGATATGGGCATTTTGGTCTACCGTGACGTAGAGCCATTGTTCAGCTATTTCCTTATACAAAGCGCAGAACTTCAAAACTCGATGTTTTTCGTTAGCAACGGTTTAGAAAAGTGGTTTTAAAGCCGAAAATGGTTGAGAATCCGCCATTTTTGATCGATTTTGTCAGAAAAATTTCACTTTTGGACCAAAAAAAAAATTTTGGGTTCTCGCTCAATTTCACTTGTTAGAGTCCTAGAGAGGCCAAAAACTCGATTTGCAGGTTTTTGTTGCACTTTTCTGAAAATCTATGGGCTAATAGATATTGACGAATTGGGTTTTGTGCCGAAATTTGGGCGCTGTAGGCCTGTAACTTCCCGAGATATGGGCATTTTGGTCTACCGTGACGTAGAGCCATTGTTCAGCTATTTCCTTATACAAAGCGCAGAACTTCAAAACTCGATGTTTTTCGTTAGCAACGGTTTAGAAAAGTGGTTTTAAAGCCGAAAATGGTTGAGAATCCGCCATTTTTGATCGATTTTGTCAGAAAATTTCACTTTTGGACCAAAAAAAAAAATTTTGGTTCTCGCTCAATTTCACTTGTTAGAGTCCTAGAGAGGCCAAAAACTCGATTTGCAGGTTTTTGTTGCACTTTTCTGAAAATCTATGGGCTAATAGATATTGACGAATTGGGGTTTGTGCCGAAATTTGGGCGCTGTAGGCCTGTAACTTCCCGAGATATGGGCATTTTGGTCTACCGTGACGTAGAGCCATTGTTCAGCTATATCCTTATACAAAGCGCAGAACTTCAAAACTCGATGTTTTTCGTTAGCAACGGTTTAGAAAAGTGGTTTTAAAGCCGAAAATGGTTGAGAATCCGCCATTTTTGATCGATTTTGTCAGAAAAATTTCACTTTTGTACCAAAAAAAAAAATTTTGGTTCTCGCTCAATTTCACTTGTTAGAGTCCTAGAGAGGCCAAAAACTCGATTTGCAGGTTTTTGTTGCACTTTTCTGAAAATCTATGGGCTAATAGATATTGACGAATTGGGTTTTGTGCCGAAATTTGGGCGCTGTAGGCCTGTAACTTCCCGAGATATGGGCATTTTGGTCTACCGTGACGTAGAGCCATTGTTCAGCTATTTCCTTATACAAAGCGCAGAACTTCAAAACTCGATGTTTTTCGTTAGCAACGGTTTAGAAAAGTGGTTTTAAAGCCGAAAATGGTTGAGAATCCGCCATTTTTGATCGATTTTGTCAGAAAAATTTCACTTTTGGACCAAAAAAAAAATTTTTGGTTCTCGCTCAATTTCACTTGTTAGAGTCCTAGAGAGGCCAAAAACTCGATTTGCAGGTTTTTGTTGCACTTTTCTGAAAATCTATGGGCTAATAGATATTGACGAATTGGGTTTTGTGCCGAAATTTGGGCGCTGTAGGCCTGTAACTTCCCGAGATATGGGCATTTTGGTCTACCGCGACGTAGAGCCATTGTTCAGCTATTTCCTTATACAAAGCGCAGAACTTCAAAACTCGATGTTTTTCGTTAGCAACGGTTTAGAAAAGTGGTTTTAAAGCCGAAAATGGTTGAGAATCCGCCATTTTTGATCGATTTTGTCAGAAAAATTTCAATTTTGGACCAAAAAAAAAATTTTTGGTTCTCGCTCAATTTCACTTGTTAGAGTCCTAGAGAGGCCAAAAACTCGATTTGCAGGTTTTTGTTGCACTTTTCTGAAAATCTATGGGCTAATAGATATTGACGAATTGGGTTTTGTGCCGAAATTTGGGCGCTGTAGGCCTGTAACTTCCCGAGATATGGGCATTTTGGTCTACCGTGACGTAGAGCCATTGTTCAGCTATTTCCTTATACAAAGCGCAGAACTTCAAAACTCGATGTTTTTCGTTAGCAACGGTTTAGAAAAGTGGTTTTAAAGCCGAAAATGGTTGAGAATCCGCCATTTTTGATCGATTTTGTCAGAAAAATTTAACTTTTGGACCAAAAAAAAAAATTTTTTGGTTCTCGCTCAATTTCACTTGTTAGAGTCCTAGAGAGGCCAAAAACTCGATTTGCAGGTTTTTGTTGCACTTTTCTGAAAATCTATGGGCTAATAGATATTGACGAATTGGGTTTTGTGCCGAAATTTGGGCGCTGTAGGCCTGTAACTTCCCGAGATATGGGCATTTTGGTCTACCGTGACGTAGAGCCATTGTTCAGCTATTTCCTTATACAAAGCGCAGAACTTCAAAACTCGGATGTTTTTCGTTAGCAACGGTTTAGAAAAGTGGTTTTAAAGCCGAAAATGGTTGAGAATCCGCCATTTTTGATCGATTTTGTCAGAAAAATTTCACTTTTGGACCAAAAAAAAAATTTTTGGTTCTCGCTCAATTTCACTTGTTAGAGTCCTAGAGAGGCCAAAAACTCGATTTGCAGGTTTTTGTTGCACTTTTCTGAAAATCTATGGGCTAATAGATATTGACGAATTGGGTTTTGTGCCGAAATTTGGGCGCTGTAGGCCTGTAACTTCCCGAGATATGGGCATTTTGGTCTACCGTGACGTAGAGCCATTGTTCAGCTATTTCCTTATACAAAGCGCAGAACTTCAAAACTCGATGTTTTTCGTTAGCAACGGTTTAGAAAAGTGGTTTTAAAGCCGAAAATGGTTGAGAATCCGCCATTTTTGATCGATTTTGTCAGAAAAATTTCACTTTTGGACCAAAAAAAAAAATTTTGGTTCTCGCTCAATTTCACTTGTTAGAGTCCTAGAGAGGCCAAAAACTCGATTTGCAGGTTTTTGTTGCACTTTTCTGAAAATCTATGGGCTAATAGATATTGACGAATTGGGGTTTGTGCCGAAATTTGGGCGCTGTAGGCCTGTAACTTCCCGAGATATGGGCATTTTGGTCTACCGTGACGTAGAGCCATTGTTCAGCTATATCCTTATACAAAGCGCAGAACTTCAAAACTCGATGTTTTTCGTTAGCAACGGTTTAGAAAAGTGGTTTTAAAGCCGAAAATGGTTGAGAATCCGCCATTTTTGATCGATTTTGTCAGAAAAATTTCACTTTTGTACCAAAAAAAAAAATTTTGGTTCTCGCTCAATTTCACTTGTTAGAGTCCTAGAGAGGCCAAAAACTCGATTTGCAGGTTTTTGTTGCACTTTTCTGAAAATCTATGGGCTAATAGATATTGACGAATTGGGTTTTGTGCCGAAATTTGGGCGCTGTAGGCCTGTAACTTCCCGAGATATGGGCATTTTGGTCTACCGTGACGTAGAGCCATTGTTCAGCTATTTCCTTATACAAAGCGCAGAACTTCAAAACTCGATGTTTTTCGTTAGCAACGGTTTAGAAAAGTGGTTTTAAAGCCGAAAATGGTTGAGAATCCGCCATTTTTGATCGATTTTGTCAGAAAAATTTCACTTTTGGACCAAAAAAAAAATTTTTGGTTCTCGCTCAATTTCACTTGTTAGAGTCCTAGAGAGGCCAAAAACTCGATTTGCAGGTTTTTGTTGCACTTTTCTGAAAATCTATGGGCTAATAGATATTGACGAATTGGGTTTTGTGCCGAAATTTGGGCGCTGTAGGCCTGTAACTTCCCGAGATATGGGCATTTTGGTCTACCGTGACGTAGAGCCATTGTTCAGCTATTTCCTTATACAAAGCGCAGAACTTCAAAACTCGATGTTTTTCGTTAGCAACGGTTTAGAAAAGTGGTTTTAAAGCCGAAAATGGTTGAGAATCCGCCATTTTTGATCGATTTTGTCAGAAAAATTTCACTTTTGGACCAAAAAAAAAATTTTGGTTCTCGCTCAATTTCACTTGTTAGAGTCCTAGAGAGGCCAAAAACTCGATTTGCAGGTTTTTGTTGCACTTTTCTGAAAATCTATGGGCTAATAGATATTGACGAATTGGGGTTTGTGCCGAAATTTGGGCGCTGTAGGCCTGTAACTTCCCGAGATATGGGCATTTTGGTCTACCGTGACGTAGAGCCATTGTTCAGCTATATCCTTATACAAAGCGCAGAACTTCAAAACTCGATGTTTTTCGTTAGCAACGGTTTAGAAAAGTGGTTTTAAAGCCGAAAATGGTTGAGAATCCGCCATTTTTGATCGATTTTGTCAGAAAAATTTCACTTTTGTACCAAAAAAAAAAATTTTGGTTCTCGCTCAATTTCACTTGTTAGAGTCCTAGAGAGGCCAAAAACTCGATTTGCAGGTTTTTGTTGCACTTTTCTGAAATCTATGGGCTAATAGATATTGACGAATTGGGTTTTGTGCCGAAATTTGGGCGCTGTAGGCCTGTAACTTCCCGAGATATGGGCATTTTGGTCTACCGTGACGTAGAGCCATTGTTCAGCTATTTCCTTATACAAAGCGCAGAACTTCAAAACTCGATGTTTTTCGTTAGCAACGGTTTAGAAAAGTGGTTTTAAAGCCGAAAATGGTTGAGAATCCGCCATTTTTGATCGATTTTGTCAGAAAAATTTCACTTTTGGACCAAAAAAAAAATTTTTGGTTCTCGCTCAATTTCACTTGTTAGAGTCCTAGAGAGGCCAAAAACTCGATTTGCAGGTTTTTGTTGCACTTTTCTGAAAATCTATGGGCTAATAGATATTGACGAATTGGGTTTTGTGCCGAAATTTGGGCGCTGTAGGCCTGTAACTTCCCGAGATATGGGCATTTTGGTCTACCGTGACGTAGAGCCATTGTTCAGCTATTTCCTTATACAAAGCGCAGAACTTCAAAACTCGATGTTTTTCGTTAGCAACGGTTTAGAAAAGTGGTTTTAAAGCCGAAAATGGTTGAGAATCCGCCATTTTTGATCGATTTTGTCAGAAAAATTTCACTTTTGGACCAAAAAAAAAAATTTTGGTTCTCGCTCAATTTCACTTGTTAGAGTCCTAGAGAGGCCAAAAACTCGATTTGCAGGTTTTTGTTGCACTTTTCTGAAAATCTATGGGCTAATAGATATTGACGAATTGGGGTTTGTGCCGAAATTTGGGCGCTGTAGGCCTGTAACTTCCCGAGATATGGGCATTTTGGTCTACCGTGACGTAGAGCCATTGTTCAGCTATATCCTTATACAAAGCGCAGAACTTCAAAACTCGATGTTTTTCGTTAGCA
>JARJEI010000106.1:0-87229 GCA_029955415.1 Lottia scabra | reverse complement strand
ATCAAAAATGGCGGATTCTCAACCATTTTCGGCTTTAAAACCACTTTTCTAAACCGTTGCTAACGAAAAACATCGAGTTTTGAAGTTCTGCGCTTTGTATAAGGAAATAGCTTAACAATGGCTCTACGTCACGGTAGACCAAAATGCCAATATCTCGGGAAGTTACAGACTTACAGCGCCCAAATTTCGGCACAAAACCCAATTCGTCAATATCTATTAGCCCATAGATTTTCAGAAAAGTGCAACAAAAACCTGCAAATCGAGTTTTTGGTCTCTCTAGGACTCTAAGAAGTGAAAATGAGCGAGAACCCAACATTTTTTTTTTGGTCCAAAAGTGAAATTTTTCTGACAAAATCGATCAAAAATGGCGGATTCTCAACCATTTTCGGCTTTAAAACCACTTTTCTAAACCGTTGCTAACGAAAAACATCGAGTTTTGAAGTTCTGCGCTTTGTATAAGGAAATAGCTTAACAATGGCTCTACGTCACGGTAGACCAAAATGCCCATATCTCGGGAAGTTACAGGCCTACAGCGCCCAAATTTCGGCACAAAACCCAATTCGTCAATATCTATATCTAATAGCCCATAGATTTTCAGAAAAGTGCAACAAAAACCTGCAAATCGAGTTTTTGGCCTCTCTAGGACTCTAAGAAGTGAAAATGAGCGAGAACCAAAAATTTTTTTTTTTGGTACAAAAGTGAAATTTTTCTGACAAAATCGATCAAAAATGGCGGATTCTCAACCATTTTCGGCTTTAAAACCACTTTTCTAAACCGTTGCTAACGAAAAACATCGAGTTTTGAAGTTCTGTGCTTTGTATAAGGAAATAGCTTAACAATGGCTCTACGTCACGGTAGACCAAAATGCCCATATCTCGGGAAGTTACAGGCCTACAGCGTCCAAATTTCGGCACAAAACCCAATTCGTCAATATCTATTAGCCCATAGATTTTCAGAAAAGTGCAACAAAAACCTGCAAATAGAGTTTTTGGCCTCTCTAGGACTCTAAGAAGTGAAAATGAGCTAGAACCAAAAATTTTTTTTTTGGTCCAAAAGTGAAATTTTTCTGACAAAATCGATCAAAAATGGCGGATTCTCAACCATTTTCGGCTTTAAAACCACTTTTCTAAACCGTTGCTAACGAAAAACATCGAGTTTTGAAGTTCTGCGCTTTGTATAAGGAAATAGCTTAACAATGGCTCTACGTCACGGTAGACCAAAATGCCCATATCTCGGGAAGTTACAGGCCTACAGCGCCCAAATTTCGGCACAAAACCCAATTCGTCAATATCTATTAGCCCATAGATTTTCAGAAAAGTGCAACAAAAACCTGCAAATCGAGTTTTTGGCCTCTCTAGGACTCTAAGAAGTGAAAATGAGCGAGAACCAAAAATTTTTTTTTTGGTCCAAAAGTGAAAATTTTCGGACAAAATCGATCAAAAATGGCGGATTCTCAACCATTTTCGGCTTTAAAACCACTTTTCTAAACCGTTGCTAACGAAAAACATCGAGTTTTGAAGTTCTGCGCTTTGTATAAGGAAATAGCTTAACAATGGCTCTACGTCACGGTAGACCAAAATGCCCATATCTCGGGAAGTTACAGGCCTACAGCGCCCAAATTTCGGCACAAAACCCAATTCGTCAATATCTATTAGCCCATAGATTTTCAGAAAAGTGCAACAAAAACCTGCAAATCGAGTTTTTGGCCTCTCTAGGACTCTAAGAAGTGAAAATGAGCGAGAACCAAAAATTGTTTTTTTTGGTCCAAAAGTGAAATTTTTCTGACAAAAATCGATCAAATATGGCGGATTCTCAACCATTTTCGGCTTTAAAACCACTTTTCTAAACCGTTGCTAACGAAAAACATCGAGTTTTGAAGTTCTGCGCTTTGTATAAGGAAATAGCTTAACAATCATGGCTCTACGTCACGGTAGACCAAAATGCCCATATCTCGGGAAGTTACAGGCCTACAGCGTCCAAATTTCGGCACAAAACCCAATTCGTCAATATCTATAAAATTGTTGGTTCTCGCTCATTTTCACTTCTTAGAGTCCTAGAGAGGCCAAAAACTCGATTTGCAGGTTTTTGTTGCACTTTTCTGAAAATCTATGGGCTAATAGATATTGACGAATTGGGTTTTGTGCCGAAATTTGGGCGCTGTAGGCCTGTAACTTCCCGAGATATGGGCATTTTGGTCTACCGTGACGTAGAGCCATTGTTAAGCTATTTCCTTATACAAAGCGCAGAACTTCAAAACTCGATGTTTTTCGTTAGCAACGGTTTAGAAAAGTGGTTTTAAAGCCGAAAATGGTTGAGAATCCGCCATTTTTGATCGATTTTGTCAGAAAAATTTCACTTTTGGACCAAAAAAAAAATTTTTGGTTCTCGCTCAATTTCACTTGTTAGAGTCCTAGAGAGGCCAAAAACTCGATTTGCAGGTTTTTGTTGCACTTTTCTGAAAATCTATGGGCTAATAGATATTGACGAATTGGGTTTTGTGCCGAAATTTGGGCGCTGTAGGCCTGTAACTTCCCGAGATATGGGCTTTTTGGTCTACCGTGACGTAGAGCCATTGTTAAGCTATTTCCTTATACAAAGCGCAGAACTTCAAAACTCGATGTTTTTCGTTAGCAACGGTTTAGAAAGTGGTTTTAAAGCCGAAAATGGTTGAGAATCCGCCATTTTTGATCGATTTTGTCAGAAAAATTTCACTTTTGGACCAAAAAAAAAATTTTTGGTTCTCGCTCAATTTCACTTGTTAACTCGATTTGCAGGTTTTTGTTGCACTTTTCTGAAAATCTATGGGCTAATAGATATTGACGAATTGGGTTTTGTGCCGAAATTTGGGCGCTGTAGGCCTGTAACTTCCCGAGATATGGGCATTTTGGTCTACCGTGACGTAGAGCCATTGTTAAAGGGATAGTAAGCTTTGTAAATTTGTGATAGACTAGGATAAAATGATCATGTTCCAAAAGTTTTTATTGTTGTTCCTACTTTATTTCGTCTAATATCACAATTTAAAGTCAATAAATTACAAATCATGGAGGCCGCCATATTTGCTTGACGCGTCACGTGACATGACGTCAGGTCGTAGATAGAACGTCACGTCGTTGAGCGGTAGTCGAAAGGCTTACTTCGTCTTTTGTTTAAACCTGTACCGTCAGTTCTAAATTTCTAGGTTTATTTGTATCTTGATTGTCCAGTTCCTTTACTGATATAATTCCTTTAGTAGTCTTGATTTTCAAGTCAGTTTATATTTTAATGAAACAAAAAAGCAAGACGGTACAATAATAATAATAATAATAATAATATCTTTATTACAAAAGGGTAGAAAATTAGGCCATACATTACCGATGAGCATCAAGATAATCCTGAATACCCAACGATAGACCTGTCTTCCATTCTGCCCCTTATAGACAATACAAACATACACATATAAACAAAAAAAAACCAAAAAAACACCACAATAACCAATTATTACAAGGATGACAAAATTATATGTACAGTTTATAGCTATAATGATGTATATCTTATTTATGAGAAGGAAAAAAAAAAAATAAAAAATAAAAATTATACATGTACAAATTTTATCAAAAATGCAAACAAGTTTATAAGATTGAAAGTTTTAATACAAATTAATAGCCAAATTTGAAAGCCAAAATGGTCAGTTTATGTGCTGCGAGCGGGCTACCCAACCCCACTCCATTTTATAATCATTGGAGGGGGAGGTAGGATTTGTCCAGGCTCAAGACCAGCTTAAGGATGTTAACTCATCCTCTGACAGTATGATTTTTGAATTGCCAAATGGAACTAGTCAAAAACATGCACAAGACATAAAAAAGGAAAACAAAGTAAAATATTTTTTGAGTCGTCAGCTTCAGTGTAAAACATCTGTAAGAGATAAAAATACAAAAACACAAAATTATTGATAAAGGTGTGAAAAAAGTATAATAGATTTCACCATATACCATGAACTACAAGAAACATAATATTTAATTTAATATAAAACAACAAACAAAAGAATGAGAGAAAATATTGAAAAACCTGTATGTTAATCATCTCTTACATGTAAGGATATTAGTTTCTTAAAATTAGACGCATTTATGGCATTTTTTATAGAGTCTGGAAGAGAGTTCCATAGAACAGCCCCAGAATATCTTAAACTATTTTTAACAATTTCAAGGTTAGGTCTGTACACATTTAGTCTTTTATTGAGGGATTCATAATTAGTGTTGTTAAATAAAAATAAGTCATTAAGATACTTCGGACATTGTTTGTTTAGAATTTTGAAGATAAAAAAGGATTTGTTTCGAACAAATCTTTCTGAAATAGAAAACAGATTTAACTGTCTCAATCCGGGGGCAAGGTTTTCTGTATGCTGAACGCCTAGGATAATTTTGAAAGCCCTATTTTGTTGTCTTACAAGTTTATTTATTGACAGCTTATCACAAGAGTCCCATATTGGAGAACAATAGTCGATATAAGATTGAAAATGAGCATTATAAAATAGAACCAAATATTTAGTTGGTATAAGGTATTTCAACTTTCGCAGTTGAAAAAGTTTCTGATTTAGAATTTTGGATACATGTATTGCATGATCGGTCCAGGTGAAGTTGTGATCAATAAAAATACCAAGAAGTTTAAAGGAAGAAACGGTCTCTATATCTACACTGTTTACAGTCAGTTTTATAGAATTAACCAGTAGCAAGTTATTTTCTCGCGGCATGGCTGGGTCATTTCATTTTCATTGTAATGTTCTGAGGTTTGAACATAAAAAACCAATCCAATATTTCTAAGTTTCCAGTTATCCTTTATTGTACAAACTACAGTATAGGTTACATACTCCAGTGGTGAAGGAGGAGGTAAAAGACTACAAAAGAAGAATAAACCGAAATGTATAAGCTTATTGAATAAAACATTTTATGCAAAACCTAGTTATTTACTAATTCCCTATTTATGAAAACAAGGGCAGACAATCTAACATAGCACTGAATGCAGACCATGTGCGAGAGAGTTGACTATAAAAATCATAAAATACAGACACAAATGAAACTGTCACATAATAACACTATTCCCTATCTGAGAACAATTACATTATATATTATAAAAACTTACTCCGTGGCGAAATCCTAAATAAATTTTCCTTTAAAAACAACTAAAACAGAATTAGTCTAAATTTCTGCCTGTAAGGGTCCATGTTTTTCCTATCCCAAGATGCATTAGTAGTGGACTACAGGAAATAGCAAAATTAACAAAAAACTATTAAAGGGAGATAACTACAATAAAAGTTTGGTTACAGAACATTCCCTGACTGGATTTACAATTAAAACCACTAATCCTTAAACATATCAAAACATGAATACATTATAACATCGATTAACATGCATAATATTGTTCGTTACAAATCAAAAAGTATCCTAGATCCAAATCCAATTAAAAGTCCTATAGGCTACTGTAAAGCAGTCCTATACTTATGAGTCCGAAAGCAAGAGCACTATCTGAGTAATAGGTCTCACATAAGATTTCCTTGTTGATCCAATGCGAATTTCAACTTTGCGCACTTTATTGTCTTCGCTAGGGAAAACTTTTTCCACAATAGCTATAGGCCACTCATTGCGGTGAACCTGAGAGTCCTTCATGAGAACAACATCTCCAATTTTAATGTTTTCTTGCACAGTTTGCCATTTTTGACGCACTTGTAACATTTGCAGATATTCGCTGCTCCATCGTGTCCAAAAAGTCTCTGCTAACACCTGCACAAATCGCCATTGGGATTTGTACATGTCCTTAACACCTATATCAATAAAATAGTCAAATGACTGCACATGCGAGTTATATTTCTGAGTTATTAACATGTTCGGCGTTAACACTGATGGGTTATCTGGGTCATCAGATACCGGAACCAATGGGCGTCCATTCACAATTGCAGACACTTCTGCCATAAAAGTTGCAAGCACTTCACTTGTGAAGTTCTTCATGTTAATGTTGTATAACATATTGTCCAAAATTCGTCGTGTTACACCAATTAATCGTTCCCATGCGCCACCCATATGGGATGAGTGAGGCGCATTAAATATCCAGATAATTCCTTCTTTTTTGAGGAAGCCTTTTATGGGTTGATCTTCCACATTGATGGCTGTGATGTTTAATTCTGCTACAGCGCCGACAAAATTTGATCCATTGTCAGACCTCAGCTGTTTCACTGGTCCACGAATAGCTATGAACCGTTTCAAGCCGTTAATAAATGAGGGCGTCGACATATCCTCAAGCACTTCTATGTGTATCCCACGAGTCACCATACAGCAGAAAATAACTGCCCATCGTTTAGTTTGAACAATACCACCTCTTGTTCGTCTAGATACAATGTTCCAAGGCCCAAATACATCCACCCCGACATAAGTGAATGGAGGGCAAGGAGTTATCCTGTCAGCTGGAAGGTCAGACATAACTTGAGTCTGAGTTTTTCCACGTATCATCCTACAACGAACACATTTATAAATTACTGATGAAATAAGTCGTTTACCGCCAACTATCCAATATCCTGAAGAACGAATACACCCCTCAGTGATTTGCCTTCCTTGGTGTTTCACTTTTATATGAAAATGTCTAACAATCAAAAGTGCAACATGATGTTTCGAGGGAATTATTATAGGGTTCTTTTCATATAAGTCCACTTTTAAATGTTTTAATCTACCACCCACTCTCATGAGTCCACAATTGTCCAAATATGGTGATAGATTAAATAAATTACTGTCTTTACTAACAGGTTTGTTTAGCATTAAACAGTCCATTTCTTTGGAGATTGAACCAATGTTATAATGAAATTTTCTGCATCTACTGCAATGTCAACTTTAGACCTATAATCACCGTGTTTTTTCGCGGCCACCTGCTTCAAATAAGAAATTGCATTAACTAAATGGTCCAATTGTGAAAATCTATTGAATCGCTTTGTGTCTAATTTCTCTAAAGCCTTAGTCTTGAGAACCTCTATAGTTTCTGGTCGTATTTCTTTGTCCGTATTTGCATCCACTAATTCGAATGGATGAGTTATCACAATTTCCTTTGATTGTAAGAATGATGTCGGTCCACTAAGCCAATTGCTATTAGAAAGTTCGTAAGCATTAAGTTTCCTTGTGGCCATGTCAGCTGGGTTTTCTTCGGTAGGTACATAAGACCATTGATCCTTTTTGGTTCTGTGTAGTATTTTGTCTACTCGGTTACCAACGTAAACATAGAATTTGCGGCACTGATTAAAAATGTATCCCAGGACAACCTGGCTGTCCGTATAAAAATGTATCGAGTCAAATGTCACAAGAAGATTATCCACAATATATGCTGATAGTTCTGTAGCTAAAACAGCTCCACAGAGTTCTAACCTTGGAATTGTGTGACCGTGATCCGGTGCTATTTTAGATTTTCCAAGCACAAAACTAGTTGTATATGAGTTGTCCTTTCCAAATAATTTGATATATGCAACAGCTCCGATAGCCTCTTTTGAGGCGTCGGAAAAGACATGAAGTTCCCGGCGCACACTATTAACAACTGACAGTTCGGAAAAACATCTTGGAATTTCTATTTGTTCCAAGTCTTTGAGTGAT
Source organism: Lottia scabra (assembly GCA_029955415.1). Lineage (NCBI taxonomy): Eukaryota > Metazoa > Mollusca > Gastropoda > Lottiidae > Lottia > Lottia scabra. The sequence goes on along the minus strand of JARJEI010000106.1, from coordinate 79,631 downwards.
AGTTTCCAAGTTTTCCATTCATTCTCCATCAATGGAGGTAATGGATCGTCCCAATCCAAGCCTTTATCTGTCACAAGTTTTCGCAGTAACAATTTACCACCGAGTACCACAGGTGCCACAAAACCTAGTGGATCATAGATACTGTTCACCACCGAAAGCACACCTCGTTTTGTGAAAGGTTTGTCTTCTTCAGATACCTGGTAGGTGAAAACATCAGGAATTAATCTCCAATAAAGACCTAGACTACGTTGTGTTATGTCCGAATCCAGTTCCATGTCCTGAATAATATTATCTGCAATGTCGTCCTTGGGTAAGTTTTCTAAAACTGTTAGACTATTTGACGATAATTTATGAAGTCTGATATTTCCATTTCCTAGCAGCCTATTTTGTGTGTCTATGATTAGTTTTATAGCAGATTGTTCATCCGGTAATGATATAAGTCCGTCATCCACGTAAAAAAGTTTTTTAACAAATTCACAAACGGAATCGCAAAGTTCTTCGTTCTCATGATCACAGACAGATTTCTGGAGTCCCAAATTTGCGACTGCCGGTGATGGCTTGTTGCCAAACACATGTACTGTTATACGATATTCAATAACTGGTTTGTTGATATCGTTGTCGGTATACCACAGAAACCGTAAGAAATTTTCATGGACTTGAAAGTTAAAAAACATCTGTTCAATGTCCCCAGTGATGCCAATTTTTTCCTTTCTGAATTTTAGAAGAACGCCAGCAAGATTATTGGTGAGATCTGGCCCTTTCAGCAAAACATCATTAAGAGATAATCCGCGCTGCTTGGCTGCAGAATCGAACACAACGCGTAGTTTGTTGTGATAGATACCAAAAATAGGTAAATACCAACATTCAGTCTCTGGGTCAAGAGGTGGTGCCTTTTCTGCATGTTTTTTGTCCAAGATTTTTCCCATAAAGTCGAAAAAGTCTTTTTGTTTGGTAGAATTGTTTCTCAAACTTCTGTCTAGCATGTCAAACCTATTTTTGGCTTGTACATAATTGTTCGGTAAAGACGGCCTGTCTTTCACAAAGGATAGTGGCGCACTCCAATTTCCAGTAGCAGTTTTCACAAAGTCACTATTCATAATATTGATGAATTCCTTTTCCATTTGTGAATATCCAGGAATATCATCCTCAGGTTTTCTTTCGAAAACATCTGTTCCAATATTAACCATATTTTCAGAATTTATAGATTTTATTGTGTAATTATTTGGGCACAAGTCCATGCAAGTAGCTCGACCACTGCTGAGAATATTTGTTTTATTCACATTAATTGTATCAATTGTATGTACAAGACCGAGGCAGGATTCGCCAACAATTACCCAGCCTAATTTCAACTTTTGTGCATAAGGTTCATGATCCCCACCAAGTTTCTGTTCCAGAACATGATGAGCTGTAAGTAAATCTCTGCCTATGAGTAATAATACTTTCGCCTTTTCATTGTACTCTGGTATCTTGTCACTAATGCCAGATAAATGTTCATACTGCCTAGCTACTTCAGGTGTAGGAATTTCCTGACGAACATTAGGAATGTTGTTACATTCTATAAGCCCTGGAAGTGTGAATTTGTATTCATTGTCGATTGATTGTATTGTGTACCCTACACCTCGTCTATCTGTTATAGTCTGATTTCCGGCACATGTTGACATGATATAAGTTTGTTCTTGAGAATCATCCTCAAAGAAATCAAAAAGTTCAGATCGGGCCAAAGACTGATTACTTTGGTCGTCAATAATCGCATAAGCCTGAAGTACTTTTCTTGGATTGTTTCCTCTAAAAATATTAACCAGGACAGTTTTCGCACATGATTTTCCTTTGAAATTCAATTCCCCACATATTTGAGTACATTTATTGTTTATTGAAGATTTATCTGAGTCCTTAGACACGGAAGCACCGCCTTCCCCGCCATGATTGCTTTGAGTTTTTTCATCCTTGTTTGACAAAGTTTCTTTACAGTCCTTAGCCAGGTGACGTCCAGATACCTATTTAAAGCACATCCCATGTTTCAGAAAGAGGCTTTTCTGTTCATCTCGAGTTTTAGCCAAAAACACTCGGCAGTCTTTTAATAAATGTCCAGAACCTTCACCGTGTACTGGGCAGTCACATTTTTCAGTATTCCCTGATTTGTTTGATAAATCAGTTTTCTTAGTAGATAAGAAGGCATCCTGTTTATTTCCTGAATATTTATCTGTAAATGTTGTTGTTTGTATTTTAGGTGTTTGTTTTGCACCAGTTGTATTGTTTAGATTGTTATTATTGTTATCGTATATGAAACTTGGGTCGTTATATCTGACAATCATATCACGAATAAAGTTAACGAACACTTCGAATAAAGGGTATAAAACAGAATGATTCTTTTTGTATTTGATTGCATATTCTGTCCATTTTGTCTGAATGAAATAAGGTAGTTTGGTAACAACTTGATTAACCCCACATGACGAATCCAAATATGAAAGTACCAATTGATATTTAGAGTTACTTTTAATACACGAAATCTCAGACAGTAAATCAGAAAGTTCATAAAGTCTATGCATGTCCTTTCCTGAAAGTTTAGGAAATTTATTCAATCTTTCCCTTAAAGAACGTTCGATTTGTTCAGGACAACCAAACCTCTCTTCCAATCTATCCCAAATTTTGCTGAGTCCACTATCAGGTTGGTGCATGTTAGAAATACTCATGCTAATAGCATGTTTCTTTGATTCTGGTCCAAGATATTTTGTAAGTAAGTCCACTTCCTCTCTTGGAGTAACATGTAATTCAGTCATAATGTTTTTGAAACTGTACTTCCAGACCACAAAAGTTTCTGGTTTGTCATTGAAAGTTACGAGTCGTGAAATAGAGAGTTCCTTTTTTAAAAGAAATCGTGTAATGTCTGATGTCTCATTTAATACTTGAGATGTCCTTGGCACATAACATGGAGCGTCCACATTGAGGCTATTTTCGTTATCGTTTTCACGTTTCTCAGGTAAATTCTGAATGTAATTTTGTACCAAAGTTCTTGTGTCGACCTTTGTTTTGATGGGGTCTGGAGGGCTCTCGGACAAGTTGTCCTGGTCAAGACATAAACCCTCAACGACTGAGAGCTCTGCTTCAGCCTCTGCAACTGCTTTTCTATGCACAAGTAGCTCCATTTGTTGAACAAGGTCGGCTGACTGTTCTTGATGTTCTCGTCTCAACTGTGCCTGGGCATATTCATGCTCTGCTTCCCTTTTAGTCTGTAATTTTCTTATTTCAGCTTCTTCTTGAGCAAACCATAATCCAGCCTTAGCCTTTGCCTTTATATTCAATAACACCGCACTCGTTGAGCTTGATTGTGAACCTGATCGTGATCTAGGGTGCGATATAATACTACTGGTTCCACCATACAGGGAGGTAAGAGAACTCTTCTTACGTGACTTATCAGTAGCCTTGGTTCCTGAAGAATTGCCTTTCAATTCCGAATTTCCGTTATCTGCCATAATTTAGGATTCCTATGGGATCTTTTACTGTAATGTTCTGAGGTTTGAACATAAAAAACCAATCCAATATTTCTAAGTTTCCAGTTATCCTTTATTGTACAAACTACAGTATAGGTTACATACTCCAGTGGTGAAGGAGGAGGTAAAAGACTACAAAAGAAGAATAAACCGAAATGTATAAGCTTATTGAATAAAACATTTTATGCAAAACCTAGTTCTTTACTAATTCCCTATTTATGAAAACAAGGGCAGACAATCTAACATATCACTGAATGCAGACCATGTGCGAGAGAGTTGACTATAAAAATCATAAAATACAGACACAAATGAAACTGTCACATAATAACACTATTCCCTATCTGAGAACAATTACATTATATATTATAAAAACTTACTCCGTGGCGAAATCCTAAATAAATTTTCCTTTAAAAACAACTAAAACAGAATTAGTCTAAATTTCTGCCTATAAGGTTCCATGTTTTTCCTATCCCAAGATGCATTAGTAGTGGACTACAGGAAATAGCAAGATTAACAAATAACTATTAAAGGGAGATAACTACAATAAAAGTTTGGTTACAGAACACTTATCAAAATAAAAATTAGTATGAACAAGAAAAAAAAAAAGTAACAAAGCTCCTGTAAAATGAAAATGTCACTCTCAGAATCTTTCATTTACTGACAACTCTCATCAACCTCCCAGAAGAATTTGCTGCCATTAGAAAAGTGGGCGTATTACGATGTCCATCGCTATTTTTAGAATCAATATACAAGTAGTTAAAATTTTTATACGCCCACATTGAAATGTGGTCGTATATTGCCGTCGCCCCTGTCCGTCCGTCCGTCGGTCCGTCTGTCCACAATTGGCTTGTGAACGCAATAGAGACCACAGTTTTGGTTGGATTTGAATAAAATTTTGTATGTAGGATTATATTCATAAGATCTCGGACAAGTTTGAATTTGGGTTTGATTCGACTAAAATTCATGGAGTTTTACACCCAAAATATGATAAAAATGGCTTGTGAACGCGATAGAGACCACAGTTTTGGTTGGATTTGAATAAAATTTACGGAGTTTTACACCCAAAATGTGTTAAAAATGGCTTGTGAACGCGATGGAGACCACAGTTTCGGTTGGATTTGAATAAAATTTTGTATGTAGGATTATATTCATAAGATCTCGGACAAGTTCGAATTTGGGTTCAATTCGACAAAAATTCACGGAGTTTTACACCCAAAATGCGTTAAAAATGGCTTGTGAACGCTTTAGAGACCACAGTTTTGGTTGGATTTGAATACAATTTTGTATGTAGGTTTATATTCATAAGATCTCAGACAAGTTCGAATTTGGGTTCGATTCGACAAAAATTCACAGAGTTTTACACCCAAAATAGTTAAAAATGGCTTGTGAACACGATAAAGACCACAGTTTTGGTTGGATTTGAATAAAATTTTGTATGTAGGATTATATTCATAATAAGATCTCGAAAAAGTTTGAATTTAGGTTCGATTCGACAAAAATTTACGGAGTTTCACACCCAAAATGTGTTAAAAATGGCTTGTGAACGCAATAGAGACCACAGTTTTGGTTTGGTTTGATTTGAATAAAATTTTGTATGTAGGATTATATTCATAAGATCTTGGACAAGTTCGAATTCCGGAGCGATTCAACAAATATTTACGGAGTTTTACACCTAAAATATGTTAAAAATGACTTGTGAACGTGATAGAGATCACAGTTTTGGTAGGAATTTAATAAACTTTTGTGTGTAAATATCTCAACACCATCCAACAAAAATTAAGATAGTAACATTCCTTGATATATTGACAATTTATGGTAGTAAGTGGGCGTATATTGCTAGGCAACCACTTGTTAGATTTTCAAATATTCGTAGCACACATTTTGCAATTTTTGACCATTTTTTATATTTTTCTTGCTTTTTGTTAGATTTATCTGAAATTTTTATTGCAAATACAGAACAAGGTAGTTAGTAGAGAACCTGGCTAAGATATGTATGCACATAATTTAGGAGAGGATAACTCAACTGTAATAGGCTAATATGACCCCAAGGAACAATTTGGCATGTGTGCCAAAATCTCTACCCGGGACGAACAGTCCGAAAATGGCCACACCCTTTTTTGAGTGACCACGCCCCTTTTTATTTGAAGGTCCTGTTTCCAACATATCAATATTTTCTTAACCGTTCGAGTTGCAGAATTTCTGAGGTGCTCAAAATGTTCAGAATGACCATCATACATGTTTAGGCCTATAGAGATAGTCATAGGCCTATATTATAGAAAAGTGTATGATATGTTACAGGGAAATGGCTAAAAACTGTTAAGTTATTACCTTATAACTGACTACATACTATAACTGTTATATATTTATAAAGTGATAGGGTTTTAACAAACATCACTATCCTTACATTTACAGTACTTGCAACACTTAATTCCAGCTACTCTGTAGGGACACCCACTCTTGCGAGCACACTTGCCGAGATCTGACAGGCCGTCGGGTTTTTATATTACAAATTCTGGAACTATTAAACAGTCGATCCTTTCTTACATAACCATAAGACTCTACATTCATGATCAAGGAGGCGTCTCTAAATGGAGCTTGGACAGCTGCTGTTGGTGATAGCTTCTAAGAATATGTTTCCTTGCATTAGTTGAGGTGCAAGTGTTTCTCTCGAAGTCCATCATATGATTTTTCTTTACCGAGAATAGAAAAAAATATTTATATCTTTTGATCACAAAATTAAATAAAATTCTGACTTAATCTATCTTGAAGCGTTCTGACTAAATGAAAATCTGCCCATCAAATCAGATGAACTATAGTCTCTATTGCGTTCACAAGCCAATTTCGACTCGTTTTGACTAAGTTAAGGGCAATAACTCAAAAAACATTCAAGGAAATATTGTACTGATGAAGTCTCTATTGCGTTCCAAAGCCAATTTCAACGTGTTAGTAACTGGCCCCCTTTAATGTACTTGTGTATATTGCTATATTGTAAATCTTAAAAAAATATCCAGTAGCCTGTGGTCATGTACTTGATCTCTAAATCATCAAACTCTGTACATTATTTATTATTTTTGTGTGTCTATATGTTGTATATTGTATCTATGTTTGTCTCCATGGGCTGGGTGTGAGACAGGACCGTTATCACTCGTGGTATAGGGCCTAATTCTGACCCATGTAAAATAAAGAGTTTATTATTATTATTATTATTAATGTTAACAAAGAAAGAAAGAAACTTGATATACCATATACAATATAAATAATATCACAGATTATAAATAATAATAATAATAAAGATAGCTGGTTAATTATTGTTAAATCGACTTAAAGTAATATCCTCAATTAGGGGTCTGTTTCACGAAAACTTAAATTAGAATAATTGCAATGTTTCAAGTCATTCGATTGGTCAATATCTGGAATCAATACTCCAATTCAGTTTTATCAGCCAATCAGATATCTTTATTTCTACAAATCCTGGCTGAAAAAAGTCAAGAATTGAATGGCGACATGTTAAATAAGTATATAAATCTGGATTTTATTCTAAATCTTGATCTAAATTTCAATATGAACAAAATCTGAATAAATCCTTAATCCGAACCGTTTTCTAAAATTTCTTTTAGTAGATTTAATTCTTTGTATTTCAAACCTGCAGAGATCTCGTTTAAATATTTACAATCTTTATACATCTCATAATCATTCTCATAATCATCATTCTCCTTATTTAAATCATAGGAATTATAATCATCATCATAATCATCATCAATAAACGACTCTAACTGAACAGGCATTGAAAATCTTTCAGAATCAATATCTTTAAACATCAGAAAATCAGTCAAAGATGGAAAATCAAGACATTCTGAAATTCGGTCATGAATTGCTAGACCAGTTTTTTGTCTAATAACCCTCCTACAAATTTCTTTAAGACTCAGATTGTTGGCGAAAAGATGGAATTTTTCTCTGGGTTTTTCTCTCAAGGTTTTTGGTAATGATGCTTCATAATTTTCCTCGACTTCAAAATGTAATATTTGTGTAATTTGTTCAAATGAACCACCACTTAAATACAAGATTTGCCTCAATTCATGCCTAGATTCTGAAGCGTATTCCTCCAGAGATATCAGACCATAATAGTCCTCTTCTCCATCATCTGAGGTCAGAATTTGCAGGTTGACATTTTTAAAAACAAGAAATTTGATAAAATTGACTATATCATCAATTTGCCATAATGGTGTGAATTGAAGTACATTTTGAATAAAAGTATTACCATTAAGACATGGCTGATTAAAAGATTGTTTACAACCATGAGACAGAAGTAAATTAAAACATGTTAAATCATAAACATTGTTTGTTAAATCTATGTATTGTAGAGCAGATCGACCATGGTTGTCAACAATATTCACATCAGCTTCATCTATTAATAGCGTTTCTAATAATTTTCTATCATTTTTCATACAGGCCAACATTAAAACTGTTTTCCCTCCATTATCTCGCATATTGACGTCTGCACCAAGAATGAGTAAAATATCAATACATGCAAGGTATCTGGGATAGTATTCACGGGCACATAACTCTTTCACAATTGAATCATCTTTCATCTTATTTAATTTTTCTTTTATCAAAGTAAATCCGATGACACATAAGTGTAGTGTTGTATGGCCCTGGCCGTTTTGTCCATTGACATCACAAGGTAAATCAGCTAAAAATTGAATGAAGGGTGAATTATTTAAAAGAGATGCTGTCATTAATGGTGAATTACCATTATTATTTATAAGATTAAAATCTAATTCATAATCAAACAAAAAACTAAAATCTATGTATAAATATTCCATATAAAATTGAGCTAAAAGATGGACTATATTTTCACCCGGTGATGTTAAAGTATCAATATAGAGACCATTCTGAATATATAACCATAAAGATTTGAAATCATCTTGACTCAGAATATATTTAACTAATAGAAGCTGTTTATGATTATTTAAAACATCAACATTATGTTGGAATAAAACATGAACCAATTCCTCATCCTGACATTTTGCTATTTTATGAAGAGTTTTTAAACCTTTTGTAGTGGAGAAGGGGGATTCTCCATGCTGATTTTTTATATTCACATCACTGTTACTTCTTGTCACTATACAACTGACAATTTCTAGATTTTTTATCCATGTAGCTAAATGTAAGGGTGTAACACCAATAGTGTTCCCTAAGTTAGCATCACATTCAGTCCTGTCTAATAAACACCTTACACTCTTAATATTACCCTTATCTACAGCACTATACAAAGGTGTATCACCGTACCTATTTTGTATATTTACATCACAGTCAGGCCGGTCTAATATACATTTTTCAATGTCAATATTATTCCTCTGTATTGCAAAATGTAAAGGTGTATCACTGTTCTTTTCTCTACTGTTCTGTAAGTTGACATCACATTCCACCCTGTCTAATATACGCCTTACAATATCAATACAACCCTTCTGTACAGCTACATGTAAACATGTACAGCCATCATGGTCCTGTATATTGACATCACAGTCAGTGTGTTCCAGTAACCAAATTGCTGTATCTTTACACTTCTTTTCTATAGCGTAATGTAAAGGTGTTGCACCGGCAGAGTTTTGTAAATTAACATTACATTCATTCCTGTCTAATATACACCTTACAACATCTATATTTGTCTTAACAGCTCTATGTAAGGGTGTATATTCGCAACTGTCCTGTAGATTCACGTTACAGGTAGTATGATTTAGTAACCACAATATAATATCGATATTACTCTGCTGTACAGCTGTATTTAATGGTGTGTCCCCGAAACTGTCCTGTACGTTAACAGCTGTACCATTCTCTATTAACCTCTTTACTGACAATAAATCGTTGTTCTTTATGGCATCGATTAGAGATGTTGTTGACATTTTCAAATCAGTCTGTAATAAAAAAAATAAAAAAATAAAAAAAAACAGTAATGAGATCTTGTTCGAAATTATTTTTATCAGTTATATCACTAGGTGTTTTATGGGACGATTCGATTTGGTCGATTAGCTATTTTGCGCATTTGTGAGACAGTTCGATTAGGCTAATCGGTGCATTTGTGAGACCGTTTACCTGAACTGATTAAGCTAATCGACCTAACCGTTCCAAGAGGTGGTTAGGTGATTCGATTAGGTGTTATAAGATGGCGGAATGTGCCAGTTCGTAATTACTATTGGCTGATATATCAATGACGTCATATATGACATACACGTGACCTTCTTTTGTTGACAGTCAAGGCTGCCTAATCGCCGGTACATTTGTGGACCACAGCAAATGACACCAAATTGTACAAGCAAATCGAAACCATATCGAATCGTCCCACAATAGACAGTTTTTAAATAATTTCACTGCTTGTTCTAAAGGGGTTTCCATACTTTGATACAGGAAAGGGAAGTTACTCGTTCGATTAATAATTTCGATTATTCTCATTGGTCCTACGCAAATCGAATGCATGAGATATTCGTGCGGCGTTTTCCTGCAGGGAGAGGAGTGAACATGTTTTTTGTCTATTTGTCTGTTTTGTGTATATTTTGTGTTATAAAAATGTATATCGAAGATTTTTTTAATAAACATTGTCGTAATGCATCGTCCTTTTGTGCACTGCTTCATAACCATGCATAGCCTATGGATCTAGTTTTTATGTGTCTACTTCTGGTCACGCCATTTCGCAATGAAGGGAACATGCCACACATCAGTATTTTTGTCTAACCGGAAATGACGTTTGACAGAAAAACCTATTTTAAGTTTTTTACCATTTTCCAACCGATTTTGATGGGACCTTTTTTGTTTATTTCATTATTCGAATGTTTACATGATAGCTCTTTAAAAACATGCACTTGTAGAACTTTGTCGCTGACTTTTGAAGCACATTTTGACCATTTTTTTTTTCGGACAAAACTATAATTTAAAAAAAAAATATAACAACAAAAACAGTTAAAGTGTCTTTAGTAAAAAACAAAAATTATATCGATATATGACAGACTTTTGACACAAAGCAGACACCAAGCGGTGTACAAGTTATTGCAGTCTGCTCAATGGGAAATACATGTTATCTTCTTCAGTGGTTACCGTGTTGATGGATGTTCGAGCTGAGAAACCCTCTCCCTTTGACTGTTGGTGAAGTCTAGCATATGAACCTGTTATATATTGATAACACTCTGTATGTGAAACTAATAAATATATATATTGTGTCTATATGAGCAGTACAGTGCTAATAATACATATGTGTTGTGTTCATAAGCAGGTCAAAAATGTCGTCTGCCAGTCTACATGTATTTAAAGAGGGACATTTAAAGAGACATTTTACACAATTTCAAACTACATGTATATATAAAAGCACTAATTGTAAGCAGATAAAAAATGTCTTCTACATGAGCATGTGATATAGTATATCTTTACAAACTAATTACTTCAGTTATTTAGGCTCTATGCAAAAAATCGTCCGCTGTAATATAAGGGGAATGTTCAGCATTTCTGGTGGTCGTTTAGGACCCGAATATATCTAAATAGCCTCCAGAAGTACTAAAACTTCACTAAAATCATATAATTCCTTCAATTATATCTTAACCTTAACATTTATCCTTCATTTTCTGTATATGTGTTTTCTATATAAGTCATAGTCTTACTAAACGACGAGTCGTAATTTTGACTTTCAAACGCTGATATTTATTGATACACGTAGATTTGAAGGCTTGAATTTTGTAGGAGAATTGTGAACAATACAAAATTCCAGGTTCTGAGACTAAAAGTTTTTTGGTCAAAAAGTTAGTGAACATATCCCTTTAATACTAAGCGTATCAGTTTACGAAACGATATAATATATATATTACTTACATTTACAAACACGTTCAACAACCATCATCCAAAATAATTTTTATGATAACAGGAAATAAGATATTGAATAGGAAGTAAGATATTCTGAAGTGACTAAACGGCTATATTAATGTAAATAGACATTAGTCCATGCACTCGAATATGTTCAGTTAAAATGGTGTTTTAGCATACGTGATCATTTATAAGATTAAACTAAAGTTGACGTTATCAATTTTTAACTAAAATGATTTCATGTATATACGAGTTACTTCTTTCTTGGTAATAAAGCCTCAACTGAATGTACAATTCGACTCAACCTTATTTGATATTTAAAACTAGCTTTATGACTCTGACATGATAGGCAGCCATATTGCACTGTAAATGGGTAAGAGCAGAAATCTTTTGCTCGAAGATTGATTTTGATTCTGGCTAAATGTAACAGCAGGGACAGACAACTCTGTCTGAAGAATGATTTTGATTGGCTGAACTATTTTGTTTTCAATATAGCGTTCTTCTATAAGATACGAGGTTTCATTGCACGCTAGTCTAGTCTCAAAGTAGATTTGAGTGCAGGAAATGACTATAAATATAACTCGATTGACTCGTGATGATGTAATACATATGCAGCAGACACACTAGGCGACTTTTCAAGGCGAATGGTACGGGCGAGTCGATCGGCAGTAAAATTCGCCTTGAATATCCTAGTGTGTCCAGTGCTCCGACGTTCGCCCGATCGTCGGCCGAAGCCATTCGCCGACATCAAGCATGTTTGATAATATTCGGCCGAATATTAATCGCCGTCGACTCGTTTGATAGGCCGATAAAAGAATATTAGAATGCAATATTGAAACACCATAACAGCTATTGTTAGATATTTTATTATCTTAATGATTTTAATAACATTTTCAATTCTGTATTTTAATTGTCATGAGCCGACCTTTCTCTCGTGGAAAGTCACACTGAATTGAAATAGTAACACAACATTTCGATTTATGTTCAATAAGGGTATCGTAATTGTTATCTAACCCGGAAAATAAAAATAGCGATGGCCATCGTAATACGCCCACTTTTATAATGGCAGCCAATTCGTCCGGGGTGTTGACAAGAGTTGTCAGTAAATGAAAGATTATGAGAATGACATTTTCTCATAATCAAGGGCAATAACCTTATTATGTTAAATATTTTTTTTTGATCTGTCTGAATTTCAAGGGTTTATCCATGGATGATTACAAACATTCACACCAAGTTTATTCGAAATCCATCAAAAAAACCAACTCCCTATTGAGTCCACAACATATTTTCAAAAGCAAGGGCAATAACCCATGAAATATTTTTCGATTAGTCTGATTTTCAATAGGGTTCATTCTTGGGTGTTTATGAACACTCACAGCAAGTTTCATCAAAATCCATCAAGAAACCAGCTCTCTATCGTATCCACAACTTTGAGAGTGTAACGGCTGAAAAATTATCGTGTTTTAAAGAACAAGGGCAATAACTCATAAAACATTTTTTCGATGTTTCTGATATTCAATAGGGTTTATCCCAATGTCAGTACAAACACTCATACCAAGTTTCATCAAAATCCATCAAGAAACCAGCTCTCAATGGTGTCCACAACATATTTTCAAAAGCAAGGGCAATAACCCATGAAATATTTCTCGATTAGTCTAATTTTCAATAGGGTTCATCCTTGGGTGTTTATGAACACTCACAGTCACAGCAAGTTTCATCAAAATCCATCAAGAAACTAGCTCTCTATCGTGTCCACAACATATTTTCAAAAGCAAGGGCAATAACCCATGAAATATTTTTCAATTAGTCTGATTTTCAATAGGGTTCATATTTGGGTGTTTATGAACACTCACAGCAAGTTGCATCAAAATCCATCAAGAAACCAGCTCTCTATCGTGTCCACAACTTTGTTAACGGCTGAAAAATTAACGCGTTTTAAAAAACAAGGACAATAACTCATCAAATATTTTTCGATGTTTCTGATTTTCAATAGTTTTTAACCCAAGGTCAATATAAACACTCATACCAAGTTTCATCAAAATCCATCAAGAAACAAGCTCTCTATGGTGTCCACAACATATTTTCAAAAGCAAGGGCAATAACCCATGAAATATTTTTCGATTCGTCTGATTTTCAATAGGGTTCATCCTTGGGTGATAACAAACACTCACAGCAAGTTTCATAATAATTCACTTAGAAACCAGCTCTCTATCGTGTCCACAACTTTGAGAGTGTAACGGCTGAAAAATTAACGTGTTTTAAAAAACAAGGGCAATAACTCATAAAATATTTTTTCGATGTTTCTGATATTCAATAGGGTTTATCCTAATGTCAATACAAACACTCATACCAAGTTTCATCAAAATCCATCAAGAAACCAGCTCTCTATGGTGTCCACAAGATATTTTCAAAAGAAAGGGCAATAACCCATGAAATATTTTTCGTCTGATTTTCAATAGGGTTCATCCTTGGGTGATAACAAACACTCACAGCAAGTTTCATCAAAATCCATCAAGAAACCAGCTCTCTATTGTGTCCACAACAATTGTGGACAGACGGACAGACAGACATGGGCGACTACAATATACGCCCACATTAATGTGTGGGCGTATAAAAAGGGTTACTTGCATTTTGGCAGATTTGTTTAGTCAGGCATAAATTGATCTCGTTGCACCTCATGATTTTGACTTTTATAGCCAAATATATAAAATAAAATAAATAATGCTATGCATTCGGGATTTACATCACTTTGTTCGACCGGTGAAGGCCAGAAGTTGGTGATTTGGCTTGAGAGAGGATCCTTCAGCTTCGAGAGCTGCTGAATGAAGGCAAATGAAAACAGGCAAGATATTAGGGCATGAAGTACACCAGTCGAAGTGGTAAAGTGGTTCAGGCCAGAAAGACCATATATCACAGGTGAGGAAGTGTTAACAAGTGTTGCCAAATGAATACCAGGACCTCATCTTTCATAATTATTGGAAGCTAGGGGACCGGCAGCACGATTCCATATTGACAGTCATGTTCATGTAAAGATGAAACAAAGACAAACAAACCCTGACAGCAAGCAAAAAAAAATGAAATGAATGGAGGTTTACGTCCTACTTTTCTGCACCTGTATATGGGCTAATTGAGGACGGGCAAACGCCATGCAGTGTGCAATGAGGGAAATTTTGCCAGGACAGCGGCATTAGCCTGCTCTTATTTTCGATTTCCAACTGTCGAGGTATCTTTAACGTGCACAACCAATAGCACACGGGACCTCGGTTTATTGTCCCATCCGAACGACTAGACGCTTTTCCATGTCGGCCCCTCTGACCAGCATCACTGACAGGGGGAAACCGGGTTGAAAAATCCGAAGGTATCATCTCGACCCATGCCGGGATTGAACCCTGGACCTTCAGGTTAGCGAGCAAGCGTCTAACTCACTGAGCCACCGCGGCTCCCCTGACAGCAAGCGTACCCTGCAATATTTCTTTACCACAAGGATTAAACGGGTCCAAGTTTTCAAGCCAGTATTTCAAAAACCTAAGGTATTGAAGAAAAAAGAGTCCAATACACGGTGAGCAAAATGTTAAGCACAGGCTAGTCAGCTGAGGATGGCCGGAAAAATAAACCCCCAGGCATAAAGTTGAAGTTCGCGATTCAGTAAGAGCCCACATTTCATCATTCCCTGTTGTAGAATCCCATTACTGTCGAAAGACTACTACTAGGAAATATTTAAGTAAAGATCTCATCATCAAAACGATGTATTTTTTTCATCAAATGAAGACTGCTACTACAAATAGTAAAGTATGAACTAAAAAAACTAGCTATGGGCCACTCTCTCTAATCTCTTCATAGTAATTGGTTTTGAAGTTTTTAAGCGTTGTATTTCGTAATACATACTCCATTGATACTTATCTCACGTAATTTATCGCGAGATCTCGTCTCTTCTAACCCCCCCCCCCACCAGTTTCCTTTTAAGGATTTTTACTCTGAATTCTACAACTCTCATTGATTATCAGTACCTATCCTTGTGTGGAATCAAGTTAAATTGACCCTCGCTGAATGTTGTAATTGTAGAAAAGCTTTCAAAGATGAGAAAAAACCCCGAAAAAAAAGGAGCTAAACGTTCACTATTCACATAAGTTGTTGGAAGGTCCAAGAATGACCAGGGCCCGTATTAATAAAGATTCTAAGAAAATTCCTACTTTTATCTTAAAAATATTTAAAAATAGTCTCAGCTAAAAGTTACTCTTAAGAGTTATTTATAAAATATTATTTACTCTAAGAGTAACTTTTAGCTAAGTCCTACTTTTACTTTCTAAGAGTGGTAACTAAGGACTTTTGTAGTGTCTAATTATTGAACTTGGAGTGCTCCAAAACCAAAAAAGAAACAATTGTTGTAATTTAAGACATTATATGAATAATTTTTAAATTAAGAGTGATAATATTTTCATAATATTTATAAACAATACATAGATAAGTTGAAAATTTCAGTGAAAAGGGATTTTCTGTCGGTATTAAATCCAATTCTAGAATTTGTATTAACTAAAGAAATAGTAAACATTGAAGCAGACGATCTTTATTTGTCAATTTTTCATTCACAATGGCTTCAAATGTTGTTGAGAATCCTTTGCCTTCTAATGAAGAATGTAAGAAAAAAAGGAAGACTAACTGGACTGAGGATGAAAAACTCCTCCTAGTACAGCTTGTTAATGCTAACAAGGCCATTATTAGAGGGAAGTTCTCTCATAAAGTCACAGGAGAGAAAAAGAGAGCAACATGGAAAATGATTGCAAGCCAAATGGTAGCCTCATTTCCTCACCTCATACGTACTGCTGAGGAATGTGAAAAGAAGTGGTACAATATCTTTTCAAAATCCAGGGGTAATATTTCTGCCTATAAAAGGCAGTTGACTGGTACAGGTATGTATTTTTTCTCAATCTATAAGCTTTTCTTATCAGTTTAACAATGCACTTTGTCATTGATTCACATTTTGAGCTAGAGCTATTTATTTGGCAAATGTATTTTTATCTCTTATTTGATTTTTTTAGGTGGAGGTCCAAAAGGCGCTTCACTAACAGCAGTGTATGAAACAGTCCAAGATATTCTTGGAGAAAACAACGTGTCCATTTGTGGACTTGATGAAGGGGTGGATACCTCCCTTCTACAAGTGATCGACATGGCTACACCTAGCACCAGTAACAGGTAAGATAGAATAGCAATAAACGATTCAAGATCAAACCGACCCCAAGCCCTTTGAGCTAAAACAAATTAAAGTAAATTGACTGTTTATTATTTACAAATAAATTAACAACATTCATAATTTCAGTACTTTGGCTTTGGATACAGTAGCAGATATACAGACTATACCCTCAGTACAACAACCAGTTGAAAATGCAGAAGTGTTGTTTACATTTCCAACAGTCACAGATCAACATGCCGAACGTAACCGCCAGCTGGAGCTGCAAGTTCTGGAGGCAAAGCTGGAATATTACAACCTTAAAATTAGAAAACTGAAAACAAATGAAGCATAAACATAATCAATAAATAAATAACTTGTCTGACATTTTTTACCTTTTATCTCTAAAAGTGGAGATTGGCAAATTGTTGTCTGTATCTCAGTCCATCGCCTGCAGCTTGTTGACCACCGGGATTTCCTTCACCATTGTCTAGGTTGAGGTCACCCTGGGGCAGTCCAATATTTCTGTCTTTACAGATGTTGTGCAACATTGAACACACTATCACAACCTATCAGGAAACAGTTAAGAATATTCATATTATTATGTAAGGAGGAGTATGTAAGCTCAATTTCCAATCAAATGCAAAAAACAACACAACAACATATTATTACTATAATTAACATTTATATCTTTATTGAATTCATGTTTTCTAACAATAGGGCCTTCTGTTGCATTTCATATCAGAGGAAAGGGGTTGTAAAATTGAAATAGTATGGAATCACTGGCACAGTTAAATCAGCATCAGAGGCAGGTCATTGTTAGTGTTGAGAATGGTTGATGGTTTCTTTGTTTTGTTTGAAAAACAAACTTTACCTTTGAAACTTTTTGGGGCTTGAGGCGTATCTCTGCATGTAACACATGGAATCTCCTTTTTAACTGCCCAATTCCTCGTTCAACTACACATCTTGTAGCTTTATGTGAGCTGTCAAGTAAATAATGTATTTTAGTATTTTTTTGTACTTTCAGTTTTTTATACGCCCACATTCAAGAATGTGGACGTATATTGTCGTCGCCCCTGTCCGTCTGTCCGTCCACAATTGCTTGTGGACGCGATAGAGGCTAGAGTTTTGATCCGATGTTAACGAAACTTGGCATGTGTCTTTATTATCATAAGATCTCGGCGCCTATTGATTTTGAGCGTTGCCGCATCAACGGTTCGTGAGTTATGCCCCTTTAACGGGCCAAAATTCGTTAAATTTGACTTGGTTAAGTGATAACGACCATAGTTCTTTCACAAATATGAACTTTGAAGGGTAAGTTTATACACTTAAGTATAAATACTTAATTTGTTACATGCTGCTGGTGGGTGTATTGCCTTTTGGGCCTATAGTAGCACACAAAACAGCTTAAAATTTACAAAAATGCAAGTACCTGTTGTATCGGGTCTGTGAACCAGCTTGAGGATTGATGAAGGGAGTCAATAGCCATTTGCGACACGGATATCCACTGTCTCCTAATAAATGACATCCCATCGGCATGATACCTCTCTCAAAAAGTACACGGATTCCACTCTCATTGAGAATGCGTGCATCATGTGTTGAGCCTGGCCACTTTGAAACTACATCACATATTCGATCATCAGAGTCAAATACAAGTTGGACGTTTAGAGAATGAAAGTTTTTCCTGTTCACATACTCGGGCTCATTGTCTGTTGGCGCAATTATTCGTATGTGCGTGCCGTCAATAACACCGGCCACACCAGGAAATTGAGCAATAGCGAAAAACTGACGCTGGTGTCTCTGCACCTCCTGTAACGTGGTAGGCATTCTAATGAATCTCTTAATTAAGTGAGGTTGACATAGTGAATTAAGTGTTTCTGCTATGGCATTACTGATGGAAGGTTGGCTTAATCCAAAATCGTCACCATTGCAAAGCTGCATTTTACCAGTAGCAAGGTACCTCAAAGTCAAGGCTACTTTTGTGTCAGCATCTATAGAGTGATTCCTGTTTGTTGGGGGAGTAAGCTCATGTCGAACCAAATCAGTTACAAAGCGAATACCACCACTATCCATCCGGTACCTGCTTACAAGTTCATTATCGGAATATTCATCATATATGATCTGTCTGGGTCTAAAAATTCTTACTCGACGATTTTGAGCAGCCATTTTTTCTCAGTTAAGAAAATTCTTAAGTTCTTAGGAGTCCTCCTGAGGACTCCTAAGTTAGGACCAAGATAAGAGTACATTTAAGCCCAGAAGTGCTTTCATAATAACACTTAAGAAAATTCTTAAATCTAAGAGTAAAATTGGGCAAATTCTAAGAATTCCTATATTTAAGACCATTTTTTCACTCTTAGAATCTTTATTAATACGGGCCCAGACACTAAAAGATGTTATAGAACAAGAATATAAAGTTAAATTGTCACCTGATGTAAGAAAAAAACGATTTCTTTCTTCCTCCTGTACCTGGACAGTATCATCAATGGCCAAATCGACTTTCGCCAGGGACGAGGCCAGCAGGAAATTTAAAACGATTGCAAAAACAATTTATCGACACTTGAAAAAGAAAAATATTTCGAAAACCGGTTCGTGTCTATTGTGTAAGTTTTTGTTATTTTTTTTGTTTATTTTTTACATTATTGTTAGCGTTTTTAATATCAAATATATATATTTTTGCATTATCACCTAGCTTTTATTCTGCATCATTTCTCCCGCCCAGTTCGATTTATCTGCATAACCTGATCCCCACACTTTACGCTAGCATATACACTTTTCACCCAATTACATTCCTTGAACATTCCACATCTAACCTCCATTCATTTTCATTATGTTCCGAAACTACAACAACCACTGGCAAGAAGCCAGATATCGTAACACTAATCGTCAACCAAACCAACATCAAGTACCCTACAATGGTCCTGTTTCTATCGACCTCTACCACCTACTAATCGCCGACCGCCTACCAATCCAACCAGTTATATTCCACCCCATCACCGACCTAACTACAACGACTCCTACCCACCCAGAAATTATCAACGACCTAACCAACAACAGAAACGACCACCAGCCCACAGACGCCAACCAGTTCCCACTCATAAGGAGGAAGAACCCTTTGTTAAGGTGTTCTTCCAAGTTATGCAGTGCCTTCATCATTTGGCCACCCTTAGACTTCAGCAGGAAGGTCAACCTGCCTTCACCTTTAAGCGCAAAATCCATGAGCTGGATAGTTTTATTCGTCCAGCAATGAGAACTTCAGCTGTTGACACAAATATTAGATGCCTCAATCGGACATGGCTCTCTAAGGTGACGCAGGCCCTGATCGACCACTACCAAACCACCCTTCAAGAGAAGCTAGCCACTATCCGCGCAAAGTCTCTTTCTCCAGCTGCCGTCGACCGTATCATATCCCATGCCCTGTCCTGGGCACGTCGCTCCTATGGGAAACGCCTTACCCAAACAGTAATTACCCAATTTTACCAAACGATTAACAGTACCAAGGCCAGAGTCACCATATCTATACCAACGGAAATGGATGTTGACCTGAATACACCTGCACCTACTAGGGTCACCACCGTATTGAACCAAACCCCTAAACGTGCCCGTAGTTCACCTACACCTAGTCCAGCAGACGTTGGTAAACGTTCGCGTAGAGAGGGCACCCCTCTTCTCTTTTCTCTTTCAGATTCCTCCTCTACCACTCCATCTGAATCTTCACCTAGGGACTCCGGTTCTGTAAACCTATCTGCCTTCTGCAAATATCTGGACCAACAGGAAACCCCGAATTCTCCGACCAAGTCAAGCCATACATCCAAACCATCCCCTCCTCGTACCAGGTCCCGATCACTATCTAATTTTCCATCTTCAACTTGTGTACCAGTTCCAATCACCCCGTCGACAACCATTATATCCGCTACCAAACCCTTTTACCATAAAACCGATGACAAATCATCATGGACTCTACCCGCTCTACAGAAATCAACCTTAATTATTGGATCTTCTAACCTGAACAGAATTACCAAAACTGCTCCAGACACCGAAATTCATTCGTATCCTGGTGCCCAGATCCATCACATCCAATCCATCATTGATTCGTACGACCATGTTTTCAAACCAGCTACCGTCATCATTCATGTAGGTCTCAACAACCGTTACCAGTTAGCCAAAACCGCATTTGACCAAGTCCAGAAATTAATCGCCGCCGCCAAACGAACTTTTCCTAAATCCAGAATTTTCCTCACCTGTATACCTATCTCTCATAAAATCACGAAGAAAGCCCAACAGAACTTAAGTACTTTGAACAAAATGATGATGGATTTCAACACCAACGACGCAGCAATCCTACCTCCATACGAAGAAGAATTTGAACCAGTTGATGATCTACATTGGTCTCCTGATACAGCAAACAGCATCTATTTATTTTGGATACACCAGCTTCAAGCATCGAGTAAGTTGTCTTTAAACTAATTACTGGGGATAAAAATACTGAGAGGCCACCACTAGGCCAAACTGTTGTCAACTTGAGCCGTAAAATTCTCACTCCCCTTCAACATTCCATCTTAGACCGTGGACTTAAATTTATCCCGACCCCGAAGGTAGCCAACATTGACTATCTTCGTCCATCTATTGAACGATTTCAACGCAATCTCAGCTGCACTTATTTTTTTCGAAACCACCCCCCACGTGGTGCTAGAACAATGTTTATTCCTAAATCCACGTGGAAACCGCCCAAGGCCGCCATCCATCCTGAAATTTTAGAAGTATTTGAGAGTATGAATAGCCAAACAACAAACCTTTCTATTACTAATGAAAAACCTAATCTCACACGGGTAGAACGTGAAGCTTTAAACTTACTTAAGAAAGATGATAGCATTATTATTAAAAAAAGTGACAAAGGTTCATGTTGTGTCATTCTAAATAGGGAAGATTATATTTTAGAAGCAGAGAATCAATTGAATAATCTTAAACATTATGCCATTTTGCCAGACCCAATTTTTAAGGAAACTTCTAAAATGATTAACAATATTCTTGGACATTTAGTCAAAGACAGTTATCTCAAACAGAAACAATTTGATTATCTGTCTGCCAAACCCGATTGTCGTGAGAGACATTTATACACTTTGCCTAAGATCCATAAGAATCCCACAAAGGAGTGGTTCGTCCCTAATAAAATCCCTAAAGGCCGTCCGATCATATCTGACTGTGGTAGTGAGTCATATGCGGTGTCAGAATACATTGATCATTTCTTACTACCTCTAGCTTGCCAACATAAAGCCTATCTTAAGGACACGACTGATTTTGTAAATAAAATTAAAAATCTTCGAGT
This sequence comes from Lottia scabra, assembly GCA_029955415.1. NCBI lineage: Eukaryota > Metazoa > Mollusca > Gastropoda > Lottiidae > Lottia > Lottia scabra. The sequence continues at coordinate 57,811 of JARJEI010000106.1, read as the reverse complement.
TCCTCCGAATGCCATTCTGATTTCTATTGACGTGTCTTCTATGTATACCAATATTGATAACACTGCCGGGTTAATGGCAGTTCGTAAAGCTTTTAGTAGAAACCCAGATCCGAACAGACCCGATGATGCAATTTTAGAGCTTTTAGAGATTTGTCTCAGTCGGAACGATTTCACATTTAATGGTAAAACGTATCTACAAACTTCAGGAACAGCTATGGGTAAACGATTCGCCCCTTCATACGCAAATCTTTTCATGGCAGAGTGGGAACGTGAGGTATTACCCCTTTGTCCCTTTGATCCATTATTTTATGGACGATTTTTAGATGACATTTTTATGGTTTGGACTTATTCCATTGAGCAGTTCTGGGAATTCTTTGAAATTCTCAACAACCACCATCCGTCCATCAAACTAACCGCCAACGTCAGTCATAAAAGCATAGATTTTCTCGATACCACTGTTTTCAAAGGAGATTCCATAGCAGAAACCAATAAACTGGACATTAAGGTATATTTCAAAGAAACTGATACTCATCAACTCCTGCACAAAAGCTCGTTTCACCCAAAACATACCTTTTCCGGTATTATTAAATCACAAGTTTTACGATTTCACCGAATTTGCACAAGATCCTCTGATTTCAACCAAGCCTGTACGATTGTTTTCTCAAAACTGAAAGAGCGTGGATACTCAAAACGATTTTTACGAAACATAAAAAAACTCCACTTTAGCGCAAATAGCAGCGAAGACTAGACTATATGCCGAAGTTCCTCCAGGTTTAAGGTGTGTCCCATGTTTGTCAAATAGATGCAAAACATGTCCCTTTGTAGCTGAAACACATTATTTTATGAGTAGCTTTACTAATAAAAGGTATCCGATCCAGGAGCATTTATCATGTGAAAGCTCAAATGTAATTTATTTAATTTCATGTCAGAAATGCCCCAAACAATATGTAGGAGAAACTAAGAATAATTTACGCACTCGATTCAATGCCCATAGATCAGATATAAAATTAAAGAAAGACAAGCCCGTTTCTAATCATTTCAACCTCGATGACCATTCAATAAACGATCTCACCCTAACCCCAATTGAACGTATAGAAATTGATTTACCGGAAGATGAAACCACCAAATTCAGACAATCCAGAGAAGCCTACTGGATTGAGACATTGAATACAGCAAGACCTATAGGACTCAATATTCATCATTTTGCAGGCGTAGCACCCTTTGTTGTCCCGTTTAATACAACCAGTAATCGAGCAAGCAAGATAGTTCATACCCACTACAAGAGTCTTCAAGAGAAATTTCCCCATGTTTATAAGCAGAAAATGATAGTTGCCTACTCAAAAAATCAGAACTTTAATGACAATCTGGTTCATAGCAAACTAAAACCAATTATTAATTAGCAGATACTATACTACTCGCCCAACCGGCGAGTTCTTATTTCTTCTACTTTCAGATCACAACAGAAGAAAAGCCTGAATCCAGACCCTTAATCCCATTTTCTCAATAAAGTATTTGTTCCATCCTAGGCCTGTACATTTGGGAGATTCAAACCCTCCCTCCACCGAAAACTAACAGTGTTTCCAGCTCACTTAAAAGTAATTACATGTACAATTGTACATTGGTCAAACATAAATTAGTTTGAATACACTAAACATAAAAAAACTGAATTATGTCATTGTCATGGAAATATCTGTACTGTATCCTACTTAATTTTACTGTAGATATTTCCAAAATTTTAAAGAAAGAAAGAAACATCTATATTTTACAAAGGATAACAACTTAGGTTCTGTGCGGATCCTTTCTCCCAGCTGGTTCTTGGCCAAACCTCTTGGCATTGATCTTTCCCGGATTATCCGTACCCATTTTCAGCTGGGTGGACTGGAATTATGAGTGAAGATGACTTATTGAAGGTCATCGAACTTTCACTTTCACCTGATCGAGCAAATGACGTCATGATTGTAAAGAACGATGCGCTAACCATTATAACACTGAATAGTTATGTGTATTAATTTGCTTTTTTTTCACCGTCAACTCATTAGCATACTGTTTTGGACAGCGGCACCATATATGGAACGTAACGTAATATGACATTTCAGGTTTTAAAAATTTAAAAATATCAGCAGTCGTCGGATTTAACTAATAACATAATTATTATGGCGCTGTATTTGGTTCAAAATAGGATCCAGATCTGATTGTACAAATTCTTAAAATCACTTAGTCATTTCTAAGGTAGAAAAGACGAATCTTATAAATCTAAGTATGTTTTACGTATAATATGTCCTATTTCATGACTTTAGTCTTTCTAAAACGTAATTTAGACCGTAGACTTTGTAGAACGAAGAACGCGGATTGTAATCTTTGGAACATCACCTCTGGATCGTATCAACTGAATCGTAATCTTTAGAACTTCACCACTGGATCGTATCAACTGAATCGTAATCTTCGGAACTTCACCACTGGATCGTAGCAACTGAATCGTAATCTTCGGATCGTAATTTAGAGTAATAGGAGCTTGTCAGAATAATAACGACACCATTGGTTTACCGATAGCAACACGAGCAATAATGATATGCAGAAAATGTCACGTGGTCTAAATTAATTTCCGTGATATTCAACGTTACGATTCAGCTAACACGATCCAATGAAGAAAGTCGAACGAAGAAAGTCGAATGTGGAAAGTTGAATGAAGAAAATCGAAAGATCACGATTCAAAGAACACGATCCAGTGGTGAAGTTCCAAAGGTTGAATTCGCGTTCTGCTTTCTACAAAATCTACGGTTAAAATTAGGTTCTAGCAAGACTCAAATCGAAAAAAAGTAAATGTAACATGTAACAATACTTCAATTTTATAAGATTTGTCACTTCTACCTAAGAAATGACCACGCGATTTTAAGAACTTTAATACAATCAGATCTGGATCCTATTTTGAACCAAATACAGCGCCATAAATTATACGGTATGGTTTTACTTTTTTTTTCAATTGGAATTAGTTTATTATATGTTGAGCTATCTGTCGTGCGTTTTGGGGCTGATTTAATAGGAAATAAAGGAGTTACTTTTTTGTAATCAAATGATTACCAAATCTGCGCCAAGGTTTTGTGCACGACCAGACACTACGAGTCGAAGAAATGGAAGTCACAGTAGTAGGATATTTTTAAATTAACCTTAGTCTTTTCACAATTACAATGGGCAATTGTAGAAGTAAATCTGTGGAAGCGGACCAAAAGCAATGGACGGAGATTGTAGAGGGCATACTTGAACGCTAAAGAGAAGAACGGTAGGTATGGGCGGCGTTTAGAGTATGCTCTTATGTATTTGAAGGACAACCATGGGGAAGTTTAACTTTCTAGCTTAACCATTCACGATGGACATCCAAGGAACTTCCTTTAAGGAATGTGACACTTGTCGTAATGCAAGACCTATGGGGTATTACCACCACCACGAGGCCGACTGGTTTTAGTGGCAGGGCCTGTAATGATGTAATTAATGAATCTCGTCAAAATTTAGGAAAACCACCAGTCCACCATATAATAGCAGAAGAAGAAAGATTTTTTCTTGATTGAAGACTTGTTATTATTTACAACGAACCAGCACGAACGATCCCAAACCGTAAAACAAATCTCAAATCCGTGTAAACACATAGGCAATACATTTGTAGAAGCTAATGAGCTTTTCATTTGAGGAAACTTATCAATAAATGATAGGTCTATAAGGGAAAGTGGTATCAGGTGTCTAGTTAGCATACTCTGCTTGGCGCCACACCCGTCACTGCTGCTCAAAAATATTACCGTACATCAATAAGTCAATACATCAATAAGTCATTGATTTCTGACACAAGACAATTTTCAAGTCAGTTAATTTAGTAAAATTTAACATTGAAGGAGAGAACTCTGTCAAAAATTATTTTTGTTTACTGTAACAGGAATTCAAAGTAACCTTTTCGCAATAGTGTAGGCTACATTGGTAGCCACACGAATAATACATGTGAGAAAATATATCAATTATAAATGAGGAAATATTTTATTGTGGAAAGTGGTACAAGAAGAGTAAGCATATTAATTTAGTGAAAAAAACTATATGAATCCTAAAGTAAGTATGTGAGAAAATATATCAATTATAAATAAGGAAATATTTTATTGTGGAAAGTGGTACAAGAAGAGTAAGCATATTAATTTAGTGAAAAAATTAAAAGAAGAATATTTCTTGCCAATTCTTTAACTATTTCTTCTCAGAAAGCCATATGCTTTAGAGGAAATATTGGACATTTCACCTGGTTTTAAATAAAAATGTGACATGGCTAGAAATGTTCACAAATTCAATAGGAAAACTAGAGCTGTGAACAGCACTGAGCGTGGCCCGCGATGCTTTGCCTGAAAGCTGTAAGACTTTTTGAACTTCAAACCCCTAAAGTCTGGTGTTCACTCCCTCATTTTTAGTAAAAAGTTTTGTGAAAAGGTAGATTCAATCATATATCAATCTTGTAATTCAACTAGTAATCTTTCTAACATTGGGAGAAATAATTCTAATCGATAAACAGGTGGTCTATAGATAACAATTACGTTAATATTCTTATCCAGAATATTCAAAGCAATGTGTTCTTTTTTTAAAACTCCCAAATTTAATATATTGACATTTTTTTCTCCTTTAAAATATATTCCTAATCCTCTATGCCCCTTTTCTTTTAAAAAATTGAAATCCAATGAATTGGCGCCGTGTAAAGTGTTTTCGAGAGAAGGCCTAATTGTAGCTTTAACCGCATAACTCTTAAAACCAAAACTATTGTTCGTAGTTTGCAATTTATCTTTGACCTATAATAAGCTTAGCATATGATAAAAACGGGTTATAGTCAATTGGGCCCTATCCAAAATGGCCCCTCGTTTGGTCAAAATGGTCCCTGGTAAATGGTCAAAATGGTCCTCAAAAAAGGTCAAAATGGTCCTTCCAAAAAGTCAAAATGGTCTCAAAATAATTTTTTATTTATGATGTTACAAATTAACAAAACATACAGCGCAACATAATATATTTTTTGTATAATCTTTTTGAGAACTGGAATACAAATGTAGTAACTTCAAATTAATATTGTAAGTCTTAGAATGTCTTTGCTTTGATGAAAATATAAATAGGAACACAATTTATGTCTTCAAAATTTGTTGTTACAGAGTACGATTTTCAGTCAAAATTAGTGACATTTTCTAGGGTTAAAATAGCTTCCAATTATTCCTTTAATTATCATCATATAAGTTACAATTTATAAAAAAAAAATCAGGACCATTATTTTAACTTTCACTTTTTTGGCCATTTTGACCAATGAAATCAAAGAGGAAATTCAGAGGCCATTTTGAGCAAATTTAACTTTTATGGCCATTTTGACTAGGGGCCAATTTGGATAGGGGCCCAATTGACTATGGCAAGATTAAACACTTACGCTTCAAATTATTAAGTTCCTTTGATAATCATGATATAAGCTACAATTTATATAAAAGAAATTAATCAGGGACCATTTTGACTTTTATTTTTTTGGCCATTTTGACCAATGAATTGGTTGAAATCGAGTAAATTAAGAGGCCATTTTGACCAAAATAGGGGCCATGGTGACTAGCCATTCTGACCAAATTTCAATTTTATGGCCATTTTGACTAGGGACCATTTTGGATAGGGGCCCAATTGACTATAACCCTTGAGGGGTTACCCGTCGTTTGCTTTCATCCCCTCAGCCTAACACCAATATAGTGCAGATATAGTTAAAATAATGGTAGAGAGAAAATTCGAACTGGTAATTGTATCAAAAATTCACTGCTTTAAATAAGAACTTGTTTAAATAATAATAGAAGCAAAATTTAAAAAAAATTATGAATATAAAATTAAAAGATAGAAGATTACATAATCAGATTAATCTGTTTATGGCCTGCTGGTGAAAAGTTCATGTCAACAGTGTTGATGTTCAATGTTGCATAACTTCTCTTAACACCTGTCAACAACTTTAAATCTGCAGCCTTTATGAGGCATTCCGAGTTTGAGCTCCAATTAAGGTATCAAAAAAATTCCAACTGTAAATTAAATTGCAAAATCACTTCTTTAATTCTAGGTATGTTAAAAATTAGTACGTAAATGTTTTGCAAAATAAATAAATAAACTTTTGAGGGTTAAAAAATTGCATAATCAGATTAATGAGTTCTCTGGCACAATGCCAAGGTTAAAAGTTCATGTCAATAGTTTTATTATCAATGTAGTGTTACTCCTTTTATAACACCTGTCAATCATTTTAATCCTCTCTACAACTTTTTTCTCTCAGAAAGGGGTATTCTATGCCTATTATCACAAATTGATTTTTGTATTAAACTAGTCATGTCACATATCGTTGAAAAGAGAAAAAATAGTACTTCCTGATTAAACAACCATATCACTATGAGATAATTACATTGTAAGTAATAACTCTCAGTAGAAAAAAAGCGCAATATTTTAAAAACATATTTTAAGGTATTATCGTCATATATCGTTAAAAAGATAATTAAATCAGCATTACAAAATTGAAATAATTAATTCTTTGTGTTAATTAGAGAAGGTGATACAGCCGTCCAAAGTTGTCAAAAATGTCAATTTTTGAATGTCTATAAAACCGGAAGTTAATGTTTTTCAACTAAAATCAAAACACCTATTGATAGCTGAGGTCAAGGGCATTCTACATTGAAAATTTCAAGGTCATTAAAGGTCAAGGTCACATGATATGGCCTTTTGAATTTTCAAAAAATTCAAACCAAAATAAAAACACTTCAAATTTGAAATTCAAAATTCTGTGCCTACAAGTTTTAGATAAAGTTACAATGTTTTGATAGACATCAAAATCATAAAAATCGGATAAAAAATGGAGGACTAATTAATTTTTTGCTGAAATGTGTCAGTCTGTGACGACAGCTTATGTATCACTTCCGGTTTGGATTTTTTCTGCTAAGTACCTTCTTATTATGCCTGACATACAATATAATGGTTTTAGCCAACATCTGAAATTTACACCGGAAGTGGGGTCGCCAGACGTAATTTTGAAAAACCGGAAGTCTTCACGCCAAAACCGGAAGTGATAGAAATAATTTAATTATCTTGTATTATTTGTATCGACATTCTGTTTATGTCCTGTGAATTTCAGATCAATCGGACAATTAGCAGCTGAGAAAAATATTTTGATTTTTTTTGAAAATTTTGGTTTCAATTTTTTTTTACAAAAATATTTAAAAATTGAAATTTTTGAAGATGCACCAGATACTTCTTTTAACAATTAACGTAATAAAGGAAATTTCAGGTAAATAGGTTCATAAATAAGTCCTACAGACGCGATGAAAAAATATTGCACATTATGTAATAGCCCACTTCTGGTTCCGCAAAAATGTGCCGTTTTATATTTAAGGGAAAATTTCCCTCGAGTGAAACTAGCTGATCAAACCAGAATTTCTATACCATTTTCAGTTTTCTCTACAGACGCTGACCAGAATTTGGAAAAAAAAAAATAATCATAACGAAAACAAAGCGTGACAAATCGATAGATTTGCCACGCAATTAACTTAGGGTAGTTGTTGATTAAATAAAACCATCATTTTGCGTATATCTATGTAGATGTATAAATACCATTATTTATATGCCTACTGCAGATACACAACCATTGATCATAAATAACCAGAGGGCTGAATATGTCTCTGAATATAAATACTTAGGAACAATAAAATTATTGGTAAAAAATGTGCCTCACTCAACATTCTTAACGATGAATCTGTCCTTAAACTCTCTCAAAAAATAATTGACGATCCAGACCACTTCCTAAATTCAGATTTTAATTTACTACCTTCAGGACGACGATATCTAGTACCAAAACTCAGTACCAATAGGGCAAAAAACTCATTTATCCCATCTTCTATTAACTTATTAAACAAACGCCAAATAAATCTGTGATATCTATTATATTGTATATTTGTATTTACTGTTTGTATCTTTCTAGTCAAATTATGTCGTATGTCCCAATTATGTATTATATGTTACTTATGTTTGTACTTGTCATCCTTGCATTATACAAGAATTCCCGAAAGGGTAATAAAGATTTATCTATCTAATCGGATAAATTACTTGGTTGTGAGTGCGGTTCTTGGTCTGGGGGTGAGTGCCTGATGATCTTAACCAGGGCTTGCCAGGCAAGGTAACAGACACCCACTGGCAGCTGTCCATTTTAACAATGTGTTTATGCAGCTTTGTTTGTTTTATGATAGAGAATATCTTTCTTCATATGGTGTATGCATCAATTTTTCATAAATGTAACAATGTTTGTTGGAGGATGACAGTAATGTTTTAATTAAACGTTTTAAAACCTAAATTACTTCTAGGAAATTGAATCATCAAAAATTTGGAAAATGAAAAGTGAAATAATTTTTCACTAAACGGATTATTTAGACGATAGTCAAGATTACAACATTTATTTTTTTTCTTTCCATGTATCTACTTTATATATAGAAGTTATCCGTGAAAATATCTCAGGCACGAGTGGCATTAAAACCATATCCACGAGTTTGCCATTGGATAACCTATTTAGCCGAGAATTTTTTCTGTTGGTCGTTATATCAGGGGCGGATACAGGATTTGACGTTAGGGGGGGGGGGGCGCAGAATAAAATTTGCTGCGAGCGGAGCGAAAAATTATTTGAGGTTAAAATAAACAAAGTTATTGAAATATTCTTCTAGAGTGGGTGCAATGTAGATAGTTATCTTGCCAAGCGTAGTGTGGCGAGAAACATTTGTGGTAAAATGGTGCGGACAACCCATGCTTTGCAAATTTTAGGGGGGGGGGGGGGCGCACGCCCGCCACGCCACCCCCTAAATCCGCCCCTGTATATGTAAAACGGTTTTTACTCATACTGTTCTGTTACATGTTATTAAACATCACTGACAGTTAATAGTAAACAATCTTCACAATTCACTTTTCATCATAGCACGAAACGTTTATTTCGACGCTAAAAATTCTCAAAAGGGACAGACAACCCTGTCCGACTGCATTTTGAGTGTTACTAACGAGTGAAGCGCATGCATTAAATCTTGGCCACGCCCATTGAATACCACCCATTGAATACCATATTTATTCAAAGGGCTGTATTCCACGGGATGCAAGAATATCATTTTTATCCCACATAAAAAATATTTTTTTTTTTTATCTAAAATGCATCACAGGCACAGAAAATGAAGAAAAATTTATTAAAAACAAATTTGAATTTTTTATTTTTCATGTCGGTTATAGGATAAGATATATTACACACTAATGATATTGATATAAGAATACATTCAGAAGAATATCACTTAGGATACCCAAGTATAGAAATGTTTAAAGACAAGTATGAATGGTTATTTGTAAATCACCTTATCTATTTGACTAAATACTATATTTATAAATGTAAACTCAAATCAACCATTCCATCAAATATAGAATATCTTAATTATATTAAAAACATAATGAATATAGAAAACAACTTAAACAAAAAATGGAATACCTACAAAATATTTAGTATAAGTATGTATGTAAGTCCATACTTCTTAATTAAAGTTCTCTTACATTTACAACATAAAATCCTTATTTTTAAATTACAGTTAATAATTATTGAACATTCATTCATATTGGCATATAAGAAAACCAGATAATAAAAGTAATTTTTAAATTAAGTTTATTAGAAATGATAACAATACAACAAGTAACATGTATATACATGTACATTCATCAAAGGTTGTAGTAATATTTCAATTTCTTTCATATGTATTCATATATTATGCAACTTTGATTTATTTTTACTTGTTATATGTGTGAATGTATCTTTTGTTAATGAACAATAAAGTCTTCTTCAAACCTGTAAGGCCTATCCCAGAAAGAGAGTTAATAATGAAGTAATATGATGCTTGCATGAATGTCCCTAACAGTAGAAAGCGAATTAAAACTCTCATTTGATAGAAACCCATCACTTGCTATCCTACGATATTCATCTAAAGAAGAAGTAATACGTAAACTTTTGTAATGGCAGCCAATTCGTCCGGGAGAGTTTTGTTTCCAGCTTTCTTCTTTAAATAAGTCACTAAAATATGAATAACTCATGTATTAATCATTTTTCTCAATAGGTTTCATCCTAAAGTGATTACGAACACTCGCACCAAGTTTTGTCAAAATGCGTTAAGAAACCAGCCCTCTATCGTGTCAACAACATATTTGCAACAACAAGGGCAATAACCCATCAAATATGTTTCGATTTGTCTGATTTTAAATAGGTATCATTCTTAGGTTATTTAGTATAGAGGGGTATCGTTGCCAAAACTGTGTTCAAAGTCAAGATTGCAAAGTCAAAAATTCATATTTCCACATGTCACGTTTTACAAAATTCATTCTCTACAAAATCAAAATGTCGCAATTTGAATTGCAAAGTAAAGAATTACTCATTTCAGTTTTCAAGATTATCATTTATAACAATGAAAACGCCAACTTTAATTCGTTTTCTATCGATCTGAACTTCTGCATTTTGCATCAATAACATTACCAACTGTGACTTCTTGACTTTGCATTCTCGACATCTGTAAACTCGACTTGTGTATTCTTGAACGTTTACCATATAAGGTTCCGTGACTTACTTCATTAGCATATTACGGAAATCCACGGAAGTTATAAAAGGTGACGTAAAACCTTCATTAGCATATTACGGAAATTCCCGTAATCTTACACCGGGCTGAAGTTAGAGTACAGATTCAACTAGCACACAGATTCGGATCGATTTGTCTCAGCATACACATTCGCGGCAAATCGACCCAATATAAAAAGTTCATTATTTTAACTTAATTATCGCTAAAATAACTTGAATTTTTATGAGAAAAGCTGACATAAGTGTTCTTTCAATTTCGCAAATACTTATAAGGCTACCTGGCCTACCTACTCTTTGTACGGTGGCCCATTTAAACCACATACTCTTTTTTATGGAAAGTGGACCTAACAAAAATTAAACAACAATTTAAAAGGCTTAGCCGTCAGAGAAACGTTTTGAAATTTCTACCCTACTATTCCTGATATTCCTTCAAATATGAAGTCAGCAAGTTACTGTCTCACTTACTTCATTTATGGCGGACCATTAAAGACACACTACAATAGACTTATCTGAGAATATTACACAAAGTTTACGGTCAATTTTGTAGGCTTAGCCGTCATAGAAACTTTTTGCAATTCATACTATGTAATCTAACACCAGTCCTCATTCATTTGAAATATCCAATCAGCAAGTTACTGTCTTGCTAACTTTATATACGGTGGCTCATTAAAGACATCCTACAATCGACATATCTGAGAATATTACGCCGTCGTAGAAACTTTTTGAACTTCATACCCTACTATTTCACACTATTCCCGATTTCAAATATGAAGTCAGCAAGTTGCTGTCATGCTAACTTTATGTACGGTGGCTCATTAAAGACATACTACGGTACATAAAGTTAGCAAGACAGCAACTTGCTGATTGGATATTTCAAATGAGGACTAGTGTGAAATTACATGGTATGAAATTATGCGAACGCACCCCCCCCCCCCCCCCTGAAAAATTTCAGAGTTCCGCTTTTTTCGAACTGAATTCATTTTTGAACTACGAAATAAAAACCCGATGCATCATTAAACTTAGAGGCTTGATGCACTTCGTTGTCTGTCGACAGAAATCATTGCAAGTTGCAAAAAGTCTAACAACACGCCTTTAAAATTCAACGATGGTATAAAAACGTTTGACGGCCTAATTTCTCGATTCTGGTCGATTTTTCAAACCCTTGGCCGTTCAAAAATGTTTGGCCAAAAAGGCAAAAGTTGGCCGAGTTTTTGCCATAAAGTGAAAAGCCACAACAGACATGTAGAAAAACTGACTTTTGCATCAGAATGCAAATTTATGGCGCCTCCGCTAGTTCCCCCAACTGAAAAGCGCGTGTACGCCCCCTTTACTTTGTCTTTGGGAGAATATGAAATCAAAATTTAATGTCTAACCCATTAACGTGTACTATAAAACATACATGGTCCACGTCAAAAACCGTTAAATTAGTACAATTTATTAAATCTCTGTTTTTAAGACAAAAAAAGGTCAAATTTTTTTTTTGCCCCACTTCGCTCGGCCAAGATTTTATGTTATGCCCCCCTTTCCAAAGACACCGGATCCGCCCCTGCTAGTTCCGCTTGCAGGCTGTAAGCACCCCCCCCCCCCCATTTAAAGACCTGGCTACGGGCCTGCCTTATAAGTATTTGCGAAATTGAAAGAACACTTATGTCAGCTTTTCTCATAAAAATTCAAGTTATTTTAGCGATAATTAAGTTAAAATAATGAACTTTTTATATTGGGTCGATTTGCCGCGAATGTGTATGCTGAGACAAATCGATCCGAATCTGTGTACTAGTTGAATCTGTACTCTAACTTCAGCCCGGTGTAAGATTACGGGAATTTCCGTAATATGCTAATGAAGGTTTTACGTCACCTTTTATAACTTCCGTGGATTTCCTTATATGGTAAACGTTCAAGAATACACAAGTCGAGTTTACAGATGTCGAGAATGCAAAGTCAAGAAGTCACAGTTGGTAATGTTATTGATGCAAAATGCAGAAGTTCAGATCGTTAGAAAACGAATTAAAGTTGGCGTTTTCATTCTTTTAAATGATACTCTTGAAAACTGAAATGAGTAATTCTTTACTTTGCAATTCAAATTGCGACATTTTGATTTTGTAGAGAATGAATTTTGTAAAACGTGTCATGTGGAAATATGAATTTTTGACTTTGCAATCTTGACTTTGAACACAGTTTTGGCAACGATACCCCTCCATAATATAGAACAATCGCACCAAGTTTTGTCAAAATCCGTCAAGAAACCAGCCCTCTATGTGTCAACAACATGTTTTCAAAAACAAGGGCAATAACCCATCAAATATTTTTCGATTTGTCTGATTTAAAATAGGTATCATTCTTAGGTGATTACAAACAATCACACCAAGATTTGTCAAAATACGTCAGGAAAACAGCTCCCTATAATATTATGCCACAACATTGAAAGGGTTAACGGCTAACAAAGCCATGCGTTTAAAAGAACAAGGGTAATAACTCAAAATACTTTTTGGGTGTTTCTAATTTATCACAAGACCATTACAAACACTCACTCCAAGTTTCATCAAAATCCATCAAGAAACAAGCTCTCTATGTGTCCACAACATATTTTCAAAAGCAAGGGCAATAACCCATAAAATAATTTTCGATTTGTCTCAACGAAGTCGTTGGTGTCTTTGATATAAACAGGGTGAGTTGATGCTAGTGGCAGTAGAAAGTGATCTAAATTATATCTTCTAAAACCTGTAAGACTCACTTGCACAGTCAGATATGAGTGGGCGTCCTTTGGGGATTTTATTACTCGAAAACCACTCATTTTCAGAATTTTTGGCGTGGCTCTTTGTCAGGTTTAAAATAATCGAATTGGTTTAAGACAGTCTTTATCGAGTAAATTTTTGCTAATTAATTTTGGATTTTCTAAAGGAGTATAATATTCAAGATTATTAAATTGGGATTCGGCTTCTTTAACATAATCCTGCCTATTCAAAATCACACAGCAACTTCCCTTGTCGCTTTTGGAATATGAGATTGGGCTTTTCTGGCAGGGATGAATTTGAGGCCTTTATCTAATATTTTATGTTCTTCTGAAGAGAGGATTCTAAAACTTAAATTATAACTGTATAACCGAGTAAAAGACTAGTATTGGGACACCTCCCCCACATTTAATTATTAATATATGGAATTTAGTTAAGTGCTGGAAAAAGAACTATATTTTATGTTCATGTATCGAAATAGGTCGTTTGACACACATGAACCAATCTCAGGTGAAATTGACGTAACTACCGACTTGAGTTGTTAATCAAGTTAGGTTCACACCTGAATTATGTTATATCTGCTATTTTCTTTATCCTAATCGTGTCCAGTATTTGAATTTCGACGTGTGATATGAACTTAGAAATATTTTGTTAGAAACACGTGATAGCAAATGCAGTTTCTATGAGCGACGCTTCTTTGAAAGGATATAAACAAGATTTTCTCTACAAATTAAAATTGTTGGGACTGTTGAATTTCGAAATATTTGTTTATCTACCATTGAGTTTAGCTGTGTTTGATTAAGGAATATGAATATGGATAGTAGCGACGATTCCGATTATCCTGTATCCTCTCAAAGTGTGTTTAATGTTACCAATGCTGATATTCCTTGGACCGCGGGTAATTTTCATTTGTATTTTGAGGATGATGAAATAAATAACATAGACGAAAATATTCAAGTACGAAGTGGAATTGATGCCCAGGATACGAAAGTCAATGAATATAGTGACATAAGTGAAGTCGAAGATGTCGAACCAATCGAATTTGAAACAGACGATCATAAAAATAGAAGCGACAATATTGAACTTTATGATCAGAAAACCAATTTTCACCGCTTTAGACAACCTTTGCATGATAACGAAGTTTCTGAATTGTGTAAAAAAAGTGTTCCTAAAGCAACAGAAAAAACAATATCGTGGGCTTGTAAATTGTTCGAAGCATGGAGAAACACTAGGAATACGAAAATACAAGAGGGGGTTACCAGTGGTCAAAAACTCAGCTTTATTACAAGAAAAGTGGATTTTCTGAATGATGATGAGCTTTGTTATTGTCTGTGTAGATTTGTGGCCGAGACCAGAAAGGAAGATGGTACCGAATATCCACCTAAAACATTACGCGATTAGTATTACTTATACAAATGCATCTTAATAACCTTGGCCGACCTGTGAAATTTCTTTCCGATCCTGTTTTTCTTGAACTGCAAAATACGTTGGATAATACTATGAAGCTGGGTGCCGTGAAGGGAAATGGACTCAATGTAAGACAGGCTAGTGTCATATCATTTGAGCAAGAACAAATTATGTGGGAAAAGGGGATATTAGGTAATTCTTCTCCACAAACTTTATTAGACACTATTCTCTATTTAATTGGCCTTAATTTTGCACTCCGTAGTGGTAGTGAACATCGGAATTGGACAATTGATCAGTTGGAATTCGGTAATGATGAGGATTATTTGATCTATCGAGAAAAGACCAGTAAATGCAATCAACGGGGACTGAAGGATTTTAAAAATATTCCAAAGGTTGTTAGAACATATGCCAATGATGAAAATCCAGAAATTTGTTTGGTGAAATTGTACAAGAAGTTTTTGAATTCGAGATCAACAGATGCACCCCCAATGGTTTACTTGCGTCCCTTAATCAAACCCAGCGAAACTCAATGGTATTCTATAGCCCCAGTTGGTCAGAACACATTGGCCAAAACCATAAAGAGAATGTGTACGGCAGCTGGTTTCGATGGTGAGTTTCAAACTGTATTTATTATTTTTTATCAAAGATTAGAGCAACACTATTTGAAAAGATTAAAGAGACAATAGACAATTTAATTGTTTACAATTTTGTTAAACTATTACCTATAATCCCCTTAAATTTGTTTAAATTAGATTTTCCATGGTCTCTTTTTTATGGAACTAATAGGTTATCGGAAAATTTCTTTAAGTGTTACTGGTTTTAAGTAAAAGAGTTCTGATGAAATCTTCTGAAAACTGTTTCACACATTTACAGGTTTTGTTTTGTATATTTCAGGTTTTTACACCAACCACTCCTTACGTGCCACCTGCGCTACCCGTCTGCATCAAAATGGTGTTGAAGATCAGTTAATTAGACGAAGAACAGGACACAAAAGTAGCGCAATAGAAAATTATAAGAGAACAAGTAACAAGCAAGATGCTATGATTAGTCGACTGGTACAAGGTTCGAAAAAACGTAAATTGGAATCAAGTGAAGAGCCAGAAGTAAAAAAGAAAAACGGAAACATTTGTATATCTCTCAACATCTCTTTGTAACTGTATATATAAAAAATGTCATGAAATCATTTTTTTTATTCTATCATTTGGTCACATTATTCTAAAGGTTTTGTCAATTAAAGATTTTGGTTACGGTTATAAAGACAGTTAAAACCTAAAGAGTAATGTGATTGAGAAAGTAGTCCGGTCCGTGGTCTAATTGAAAAATTAGTTGGTTATACCATGGCAAACAACAAAGGTGTCATGGTCTAAGTACTATATATACCACGGTGCTTACGAGTTAACATATTTAAACAAACGAATCCGTTAGGATGAGTTTGTTTAAATATGTTAATGAGTAAGTCACGTGGTATATATTACTTGTAACATAAATATGATTGACAGCTTAAAAGTTATGACAGAATCGATCACGTTACTCTTTAATCCAATGAAATTGAAGCTCGTGCACGTTTCATTTTCGTCTGCAAAGGGGATGTCTTTCCAAAAAGGGGCGGAGCTACTGCGAGTGCAATAACTTAGTTGGTTATTTCACTCATTTTTTCCTATTAGATTCTATATGGCTTTCATGTCAAATTACCCAAGAATGCAATAACACAAATTTGCTGTTTATACACCACAGTTTTCCTCAAACACACATTTTAAGCAAATTATTTCTCAAAAACATCAAAGGAAAAAACATCATTTATGTTACAGTTACAGTTAATTCCCTTTAATGTCATTTAATTCGATATACTTTTCATACGAAAAATGAAATATAGGAAAACGAAATAATTATCCTTTTCGCATTTAAGTGTATAAAATATTGTTCAATTAAATTTTTTTTAAGAAAGTAACTTTTTTTTCCTCACACGCTTAATTTAACGTTTACACAATGAAGACTATACATATTCTACGAATCGACATTCAGTACAGAATTGTCATGCTTCTGAATAAAACAATATTAAATATTCCATTGTTTGTTTGTTATGTGGAATGAAATCGTTATTTTAAAATAAGAAGTTGTTTCAGCTAATTGCCCTGGGGCCTTATTCTAGAAAACTTAACTTACAATGATTTTAGTATTCTAGTCTTCTGATTGGTCAATCACTAAAATTGATTTTAAATATAGCTTTATTATCCAATCAGATAACTGTATTTCTTTTATCCTAGTTAAGTTTTCGAGAATAAGGCCCCAGGAAAACACAATTAATTCTACAATACGCATTTACTCATTAGGTTATTTTAGGTTTATCGTGTTGTTTGTCAGAATGTCTGCAGTATTTTAAAATTAAAGCTGAGTGTCCACTTCCTGTGTTCGCCAGAAACTAGCATAAGTTCGCCAGAAACTAACATAAGTTCGCCAGAAACTAGCATAAGTTCGCCAGAAACTAGCATAAGTTCGCCAGAAATTAGCATAAGTTCGCCAGACTCTAGCATAAGTTCGCCAGAAACTAGCATAAGTTCGCCAGAAACTAGCATAAGTCCGCCAGAAACTAGCATAAGTCCACCAGAAACTAGCATAAGTTCGTCAGATTCTAGCATAAGTTCGCCAGAAACTAGCATAAGTCCGCCAGAAAGTAGCATAAGTTCGTCAGAAAGTAGCATAAGTTCGTCAGACTCTAGCATAAGTTCGCCAGATTCTAGCATAAGTTCGCCAGAAACTAGCATAAGTTCGCCAGAAACTATCTTAAGTTCGCCAGAAACTCTCAAGATGACTTGGGTACATTTCATAGAGATGATTTTCGAGTGATCTTCCACCAGAGGGACAAATTACATATGAGAGCTGCTAGTGGGAATTGGATGCAAGTTGTATAATATCTTATCTGTTTTGTTTGGAAGGGTTATGTTGGAGTTTTGATGCTTAATGTGAAAGAACTGTGGCTGCTAGTCCTCCATGGATAGTTTTAAGGGTTCTCCAACCAAAACATTTTTCCGGAAAAATTATTGATTAGCCAAACGGGATACAAATATTTCAGTGAAAGAGCTTCTGATCGTCACTGTACAATATTATATTTATATAAACTGAATTCTCGCAGAAATAGAATACTGTTTTTTTATTCCTAAGAGAATTCTCAGACAGAAACATATATTTCCTAACTTCCCCCTTGTTTATTATAGACAAAAGCACCCGTATTATCATGAATAGTTGATGTATAAAATAAAAGGCTCTGTCGGTAATTAACATGCATATTTGATAATAAAAAAAAAACGCCTTGCTTGTCATATAATACCGTGTTATAAATTAATGATGTTACAAAGTCAGCAACTTAAATGGAAAACAGCACAGCAGAATATAACTTTCTGCATATTACTGAAAGCACCGCTCAGAGCTCACGTTTGGCTGCATCATACTAAATCGAAATACGTTTTGATTGAAAAAAAATAGCTTTATAAAAAAAGTGCTTAATGGAAAGTTCCTTTGGCATAGAATTTATCCAGTTAAAACCCACAAATTTTAATCTTAGCTTTCCTCAGCATCTAATAAAGAAGCCTTTTCGGAGAATTTCAAAAAATCATGCCATACACTAACAAGAGTTAACATATAGAAACAGATCGAAATAAACTGGCTTAGCCTGGTTTTGTTGTCGTAAAAAATTGAACCGTTTTATTGATATATTTCGTGTGTTTTTATCCCTAACTAGATAAAAAATAGTGGGCCCACCTGAGTAGCGTAAAAAAGAAATCTGCAGCTCTCAGGAAAGAGCAGACGAGAACATAGGCGTAGGAGACAGGGGGGCAGCTGCCCCCCCCCCCCCAAAAAGTATGTTTTCGGGCAAAAAGTTCCAAAAAATCGGGCAATCAATGGGAAAACATTACTACAATTCAGGCAGAAGTCGGTCTGCCCCCCTGTTGAGTCGTGGGCCTCTACGTCTATGGACGAGAACTGGCGGGGGTGATTTGCTCGATAATCTGATAATCACACATATGGAGGCAAAAATGGTATCAGTTCTTGAGTTGTACTGCTGACATTTCATTAGACACAGAAGAAACGGTACCTGTAAGTTACTTATAAGAGTCTCGATTTAATAATATTTAAGGAAACATAGACAATGGTACATAAGATCTAAAGTATAAATCTTTATATGCAACAAATAGATAGAAATGTTTTTCACATCGTCGATGAAACAAAATTTTAATTAATATAAAATGCACGTCTCTGTTAAACAAAGTAATTAATTTTAAACACATTTAGGCTATGATAATCTATATATTTATGATTCCAAATGAAATACATTTTATTTATTTTAAAAGAATATACGACTACCGGTACAGGGTATGTGACTTCGCATGAACTTTTGCAGAAGCCAATCACTTTACTGCAAAAGGTAGAGGAACACCAAGCTATAAGAGGTAGCCTAACATTTATTTTTATCATCTCTCTTCTATGTGGACATCTTATCTGTTTTGTTCGGAAGTGTAATTTTGAAGTTTTGATGCAATTGTGGCTGCTTTGGATTCTCCAACCATAAATTCTTTCAGAAAAATTATTTTTCTTGGCAAACGGGATACAAATATTTCGGTGAAAGAGATTCTTATCGTCACTGTACAATATTATATTGACAAAAATAGCGATGACCATCGTAATACGTCCACTTTTATAATGGCAGCCAATTTGTCCGGGGGATTGACAAGAGTTGTCAGTAAATGACAGATTCTGAGAATGACATTTTCTCTTTGTACAAGAGTAAAACCATGGGTTCAAGTTTCCTGGAAAAAACAAATATGTCACTGAAATATGCATAAAACAAGGGCAACCAACGTTTAGGTTCCATCTTAAAATGATTAAGAACAGTCACACCCCTCAAAATCCATAAAAAAAGATAGCATGCCAGGCAAGGTAATATACGCCCACTGGCAGCTTTATTTGAAAAAGAACATTTGGTGGTCATAGGCCTACATTTTGTTCAGAAATTAAATTAAGTGTAGTCCAAATATTTTTTTTCACAATTTCATCAAGGCTTCAGCATTCATCAAGTTTAGTCGAAATCCTTCTGCATTGTAGAGTGTTTCTGAGCTAAAAAATAAAACGTATTTCAAAGATGAGCTAAAAAACTAAAACGTATTTCAAAGAAGAAAGGCAATAAGTCATAGGGTTTATCGTGTGATAATAAACTAATTCAATATGTTTCATTAAAAGCTATCAAGAATTATGCCTTCTAGAGTATTTACAACCTAGGGCAATAATTCATATCAAATATTAAGTAAGTTTCGTCAAAATCTGTAAAGAATTGTTACTTGTAGAATGTTAACAAGCTAAAAATGGAACGCGTTTTAAAGAACAAGGGCAATAATTCATATTAAATATTTTTCGATTCTTTTGATGTTCAATAGGATTCATACTTGGGTGATAATAAACAATTTCAGCAACTTTCATCAAAATCCGTTAAGAATTGTGACTTGTAGAGTGTTAACGAGCAATTGTGGACGGACATAAGTGACGGCAATATACGCTCCACATTTAATGAGGGCGTATAAAAAACAACTGTCAATTGTTTCCACAACATATTTTCAAAAACAAGGGAAATAACCCATCAAATATATTTCGATTTGTCTGATTTTCAATAGGGTTCATCCTTACAACAACTTTTATCAAAGTCAATCAAGCAACCAGGGCCCGTATGCATAAAAAAAACTTAAATATCTTGCTACGTTAAGTAAAATTACTTAAAAATTTACTTAAAAGAGTACTTTTCTTAACTTCTTAGCTATTTCGGCCCAAACAAAAAGGAAAGCATGGGAAAAGATAACTGACTCGCTTAACTCCAAGAATGCTCAAGTAAAACGAGACAGAAACGAAGTGGAGAAAAAATGGCATAATATCCTGATGAAATTGAAGAAGTTGTCGGAGCACTCACAAAATTCTTTAAAAACTGATAGTTGCCTACTCAAAAAATCAAAACTTTAATGAAAATATGGTTCATAGCAAACTAAAACCAATCATTAACTGGAGCTGTGAACAGCACTGAGCGTGGCCCTTGATACTTTGCCTGATAGCTGTAAGACTTTTTGAACTTCAAACCCCTAAAGTCTGGTGTTCACTCCCTCATTTTTAGCAAAAAGTTTTGTGAAAGGGTAGATTCAATATTATATCAATATTACTTATAGTATGGTAATTTTTTATAGCTTCTTGGTAGCTATAATATACAGGTATGTGTGAAATGTGAACATTATGTGACGGAATTCCTTTACTGATATAAATATGATCTATAAGTGTTTCACCTTCATTAGTATAATGCTGAACAAGTTGTTGAAAACCAAATTTTTGAAAATAATTATGTATAGACAAATGACCCTCCAAGATATTTTGATTGAAATCTCCCATAATAACATACACCAGATTCTTGTAATTCAACTGGTGATCTTTGTAACATTGGGAGAAATAATTCTAATCGATAAACAGGTGGTCTATGGATAACAATTACGTTAATATTCTTATCCAGAATATCCAAAGCCATGTGTTCTATTTCTAAAACTCCCAAATTTAAGATATTGACATTTTTTTCTTCTTTAAAATATATTCCTAATCCTCAATGCCCCTTTTCTTTTAAAAAATTGAAATCTTTAGTGTCATCATAGCTGCTGCTTCGAGGATGGTGGTAAAGGCGGAAACGATTTAACTTGAGTTTTGTTGGAGTTATTGAATCATTTAGCCACGTTGTTAAACCAATGATATTATCTAGCATTTTAGTGTGTTTCTGTAGATCTCGTATGTGAATAGATGTAAACCCTGAACATTGTGTAAAATTATATTAGTATCAGTCGATATGGTCCTACTTTCAGGCTGTAATTGCTCCTAATGCTGATTATATTTTTTCATCACATATATGTTTTTTTCCTTAAAATCTTGTATTGTATGACCCTGTAATGTTTTAACTCTGCTTAACGCAACATAGGCTTGACCAGCTTGAAATATTTTACGGAGAGATATTATGCCTCTATCGACCAGACGATAAAAACGGGTTATAGTCAATTGGGCCCCTATCCAAAATGGCCCCTCGTTTGGTCAAAATGGTCCTCAAAAAAGGTCAAAATGGTCCTTCCAAAAAGTCAAAATGGTCTCAAAATAATATTTTTATTACATTATACATAATATATTTTTTTTATAATCTTTTTGAGAACTGGAACTGGAACTTCAAATTAATATTGTAAGTCTTAGAATGTCTTTGCTTTGATGAAAATATAAATAGGAACACAATTTATGTCTTCAAAATTTGTTGTTACAGAGTACAATTTTCAGTCAAAATTAGTGACCTTTGTTAGGGTTAAAATGGCTTCCAACTATTCCTTTGATTATCATCATATAAGCTACAATTTATAAAAAAAAAATCAGGGACCATTTTGACTTTTATTATTTTGGCCATTTTGACCATTTTGTCCTCAAAAGGTCATTTTGACCAAAGAATTGGTTGAAATCAAAGAATAAATACAGAGTCCATTTTGACCAAAATAGGGGCCATGGTGATATAGGGATATACCCCCTTCCCCAACATTCGAAAGTGTAAACGTCAATATTTTCCTTTAATGCTGAGTTGAAATACTGTCTTTTGTTTCAATGGATTGGAGCAGTCAATAGCCAGTTGAATTGATGTATGTTAGTCAATTAAGTGTCGTGGGTAAGAAGCACCCTCAAAATAAGAAAAAATCTGATATTATATCAAATATAGCAAACACTCGAAAAACATGTTAATTTTTATAAAGTTAACACAATGTGAAATGAGATTAATTTATTTTTGACCTATAATAATCTTAGCAGACGATAAAAAACAGTTTGAGCGCTTACTTTTTTATTGCAACGGATTAGCGCAGACGCGTAAACAGCCCCTAGAGTTAAAAGATTATGTAGTCTGACTAATTTGTTTATGACCTTTAATAACCTTAGCAGACGACAAAAAGAAAATTGGTCTTGTAGAAAGAGTTCTATCAATGGTAGAGGAAAAATTCGAACAGGTTAATGTATCAAAAATTCACTGCTCTAATTGATTGTATGTAAAATTAATATAAGTGAAAATTTTGCAAAAAAATGAATAAATTTTTGATACTTTTTAGAGTGTTAAAAGATTACATAATCAGATTAATCTGTTTATGACCTAAAATACTTCACACCTCCATGTGAAAAGTTCATGTCAATAGTTTTATTACCATATTATATAACCTGCTATAACCCTGTCAATCATTTTAATCCTCTCTACTAGGGCCTACTTTATTCTCAGAAAAGGGGTATCCTATGCCTATTTTCACTTTAATGGATTTTGTATTAAACTGCTCATGTCATATATCGTTGAAAAGAGAAAATTTAGTACATACTGACTATACACACCATATTGATATGAGATAATTGCTTTGTAAGTTTGAACCCTCAGTCGAAAAAAAAACGCAATATTTTGAAAAAATATTTTAATGGGTTATTGTCATATATCGTTTAAAAGATAATCAAATCGGCATTACAAAATTGAAAAATTTAATTCTCTGCGTTGATTAGACAATGCAATATAGATGTCCAAAGTTGACAAAAATGTCAATTTTCAAATGTCCATAAAACCAGAAGTTAATATTTTTCAATTAATATCAGCATACCTATGGATATCTGAGGTCAAGGACATCCTTCATTGGAATTTTCAAGGTCATCAAAGGTCAAGGTCACATAATATGGCCTTTTGAATTTTCCAAAAATTAAAACGAACATAAAAAAATTTCAAATTTGAAATTCAAAATTCTGTTCCAACAAACTGTAGACAAGGTTACAAGGTTTTGATAGACACCAAAATCATAAAAATCGGATAACAAATAGAGGACTTATTGATTTTTTGCTGAAATGTGTCAGTCTGTGACGGCAGCTTATGCAACACTTCCGGTTTGGATTTTTTATGCTAAGTGCATTCTAATTATGACTGGCAGACAATATATGTAGTTTTTGTCAATATCTGAAATTTATACCGGAAGTGAGGCTGCTAGGCGATATTTTGAAAAACCGGAAGTTCTTACGTCAAAACCGGAAGTGATGAAAAAGTTTTGATTGAGTAGTTTTATTTCTATGGACATTCTGTATACGTCCTGTAAATTTCCGGTCGATCGGATAATTAGCGGCTGAGTTAGAAATTTTGAGCTTTTTTGAAAATTTTGGTTTCAAATTTTTTGGAAAAAAATATTTAAAAATTGAAATTTGTGTAGTCCCATCTGATACTTCTTTTTACAATGAAGATATTAAAGAAAATTTCAGCCAAATCGGTCCATAAATAAACCCTACAGACTAAGTGCAAAATAATTGCATATTATGCAATAGCCCACTCCTGATTCAGCAAAAATTGAGTTTCAGATATTCATTTTTGATTCCAGGTCATTATATAATGTTTGGTGGATACAATTATGCTACACCATTTTCGATTTTCTCTAAAAAGTTTCCCAAAAAAAAAAAAACATAACGAAAACAAAGCGTGACAAATCGATAGATTTGCCACGCAATTAGCAGATAATATACACATCTTAATTTTTCTACTTTCAGATCACAACAGAAGAAAAGCCCGAATCAAAACCCTTAATCCCATTTTCTCAATAAAGTATTTGTTCCATCCTAAGCCTGTACATTTGGGAGATTCAAACCCTCGCTTCCCCGAAATCAAACTAAGAAAAATAATATAAACTAGTTGTTAATTAGGAATAATCGTTTATGAAAATACACTGAGAAAGTATCGACTAATTTTTCCTCTTCATCATTTGCTATAAAAACGTCTTTTCGTCAAGAAGTGTTTTTGCAATTGATTTTAGAAGTTGATTAATCAATAAAGCCCCCGTACAATCTCAATAAACACCAATAATTGGCCTTGATATACTTCAAATTTAATACTTAATTGCTTTATCAGTGGCGGCACCAACCTCCTGTCATAGGGAATTTACAGAATAATGGGTAATATCTGTCGGGAATAAAATTTCACATAGAGCATTTATGACATTTAAAAATAAACTGGAAGCCATTACTTCACTTATTATTACATACTAGCCTGCGATATGGAATTTTTCACTGAAACGGACATGAAATTGCATTTACTGGTCGATTTTTCTTACATCATGGCATTTTATTCTCACTATATAGCAACCTTTTTTTTTCATGTTTGAAAAAAAAAACAAATCATGTAATTTTTATCATATCAGGTTCATCCTTGGGTGATAATTAACACTCAGCAATTTTCTTCAAAATCCATCAAGACTCTATCGTGTCCACAACTTTGTTAAGGGCTGAAAAATTAACGTGTTTTAAAGAACAAGGGCAATAACTCATTAAATATTTTATCCCAAGGTCAATACAAACACGCATACCAAGTTTCATAAAATTCATCAAGAAACCAGCTCTTTATCGTGTCCACAACATATTTTCAAAAGCAAGGGCAATAACCCATCAAATATTTTACGATTAGTCTGATTTTCAATAGGGTTCATCATTGGGTGATTACAAACACTCACAGCAAGTTTCATCAAAATCCATCAAGAAACCAGCCCTCTATGGTGTCCACAACATATTTTCATAAGCAAGGGCAATAACCCATCAAATATTTTACGATTAGTCTGATTTTCAATAGGGTTCATCATTGGGTGATTACAAACACTCACAGCAAGTTTCATCAAAATCCATCAAGAAACCAGCTCTCTATCGTGTCCACAACTTTGCTAAGGGCTGAAAAATTAACGTGTTTTAAATAAGGGCGATAACTTATCAAATATTTTTCGATGTTTCTGATTTTCAATAGGGTTTATCCCAAGGTCAATACAAACACTCATACCAAGTTTCTTCAAAATCCATTAAGAAACCAGCCCTCTATGGCGTCCACAACATATTTTCATAAGCAAGGGCAATAACCCATCAAATATTTTTCGATTTGTCTGATTTTCAATATCGATTTTCAAATCGAAAAATATTTGATGGGTTATTGCAGTTCATCATTGGGTGATTATGAAGAGTTTTGATCATCCATGAATATTTTTGATTGATTAAATACAATAAGAAAATATGATTAAAAATACATAAACATTGATTAGAAACACAAATTGTACATTGCTTAATTTGTCACTATAAAAAGTTAAGAAAGAAACCCATCTTATCTTTATTTGTTGGACTTACCTCGAGACCGTAAGGCACCTAACATGAGAGATTCCCCTGACCGTTCGCTAACTGCTATAATTGTTCTCAAATGTTCATCCAATTCTAGGTCAGCAATACTTGAATACTCCACATTAAAATCTGCGAAAGTCCCATCATGACGACGGTTCCAGATTGTCAGATTGTATGACAAACGTGACGACTTTGATTTTCCTATTGTTAATTTTCCCATTCATGTGCAGTAACATACCACAATCGCCTGCTTATGGCACGTACATTTCACAACTGATCCGCTATGCAAGAGCTTGTTCTTTTTATAAGGACTTTCTTGCAAGGGGTCGAATATTAACCGTGAAATTACTGAAACAAGGTTACTTGACACACAAACTTAAAATTTCTTTTAGAAAATTTTATGGTCGTTATGGAGAACTCCTTATCAAATACGACAAATCTGTTACTTGCATTTTGGCAGATTTGTTTAGTCAGACATAAATTGATCTCGTTGCACCTCATGATTTTGACCTATATAGTAGTGGCGGGTGTCGCGCGCGAAACAGACCATGCTTACTCTTTTCGAAACACCTGATGGTACTTCTCGTATGGGAAGTCCACTACTATATAATTATTTCACTCGATTTTGTCATGCTCTGGACGAGATTTTTGATTAACGGAATTGTTTTGCTTGTACGGATTTTTATTATTCCAAAATCTCATTTCATTGTAGTCATAATTCCGCCTTTCCGTTACACGTACCCATCTTATCTTTATTTGTTGGACTTACCTCGAGACCGTAAGGCACCTAACATGAGAGATTCCCCTGACCGTTCGCTAACTGCTATAATTGTTCTCAAATGTTCATCCAATTCTAGGTCAGCAATACTTGAATACTCCACATTAAAATCTGCGAAAGTCCCATCATGACGACGGTTCCAGATTGTCAGATTGTATGACAAACGTGACGACTTTGATTTTCCTATTGTTAATTTTCCCATTCATGTGCAGTAACATACCACAATCGCCTGCTTATGGCACGTACATTTCACAACTGATCCGCTATGCAAGAGCTTGTTCTTTTTATAAGGACTTTCTTGCAAGGGGTCGAATATTAACCGTGAAATTACTGAAACAAGGTTACTTGACACACAAACTTAAAATTTCTTTTAGAAAATTTTATGGTCGTTATGGAGAACTCCTTATCAAATACGACAAATCTGTTACTTGCATTTTGGCAGATTTGTTTAGTCAGACATAAATTGATCTCGTTGCACCTCATGATTTTGACCTATATAGTAGTGGCGGGTGTCGCGCGCGAAACAGACCATGCTTACTCTTTTCGAAACACCTGATGGTACTTCTCGTATGGGAAGTCCACTACTATATAATTATTTCACTCGATTTTGTCATGCTCTGGACGAGATTTTTGATTAACGGAATTGTTTTGCTTGTACGGATTTTTATTATTCCAAAATCTCATTTCATTGTAGTCATAATTCCGCCTTTCCGTTACACGTACGTTTGACTTGACAAAGTTAGAGAAAATATTACTTTTGACTTTATTTTTTTTATGTAATTCAGTAATTTCCTTGCGACGAATGGTGATAAAATGAAACAGAATTGAATCTTTTTAATAAGAATAAAACTTCAGCTACCTTAAAGAAGCAACAGGCAAGATTTGAAAAATGACGTACAGCAAGACAAAACAATCTCGTCGGCAGCAATGTGCCAAAGACGAAAGCGGGCACAGTTGAAAGCAGTTCCAGTAGCATGGGCAATACATCAAGCCAAAGAGGCTGAAAGGCAGAGAATTAGAAGAAAAGTCCGAACAGAAGAACAAAAGAGAAGAGATGGTGAAACTGGAAATGTGAGAACGAGAAGGTATACATAAAAAGAAAATGGAGTTGAAATTAAACCAAAAAAGAAACAACAACATCTAAGGTGCTGACTCGTACAGAGAAGAGTAAGCAACAGGAATACTGGAGGGAAAAACAAAAAATATTTCGTGCAAAACAAACGCCACAGAAGAAAGCCCGGATAATACCTAAAACAAAACAAAGAAAGGCAAAGAAAAAACCATTGAGAAGATACGCAAACAAGAATTTGTTGCCTCTACTGGGTTCGCATCTTGCGGAGCGAAGTCCAAAGCATTGACACTTCTGTGGTCCAAACTACCATCCGATCCTTTAAAGTTCGTCTGACATCGTCTCGGAATGTGTAACTAACAAAAGAATCACTCCACGGAAGAGAGTAGCATTAGCTGCGAAAGGGTTGAGTGTTGCGTCGCTTAAGTGTCGAAATCAGCTGTTTACTAAAAATAGCGCATGGAAACGACATTAATAACCTAAAAAAAAAACAGAAGGGTGATATCGCTAAGCAACAGAGACAAACAATTATATCAGCTCTTCTAGTTGAGAAGAAGTATAGAATAAAACATAGGTATTGCGCGTGAATTGGGAGTCAGGGCCAAATTGCATCAGTAAAATACAGAATATGCAAAAAACCGGTGCGGAGGTAAACGACCGTTTCCGAAAAATCAGAAGCGACACCACATGACGTTTAGATGTAGTCAACAACATACTGAAGTTTTACAGATCGCCTACTATAAATAAAGAAACCCAAGTACTGACGATCCGAACCGCAAAACGAAACTCGAAATCCAAAATGACATTTTGACGAAACATAGGAAACAGCTTAAGAACTTTTCACATGAGGAATTATGTCAATCATACATGAGTAAGTATATCATAATAAAAAGTGGTATCAGGTGTCTAGAAGAGTAAGCATACCCTGCCTGGCGCCACACCCGTCCTCACGCTTATTACCCACTATCAGATCTGTTAAAAAAGACCTATGTAGTAGACGGATTATGGAAGTGACGGTGGAGCATACTCCTTGTGGAAGTCTCAAGATGAAAATTGTCTCATTCTCTACCTTCCAAAAACTGCGACCAGATGATGTACTTCTTCTAAAAAATACTAGACTCTCACAATGTCTATGTGAACCCTGTACTGATATTTTCTTGAAGCTTCAAGCTATAAATCAGGCATCAGTGGTATATCATCAAGAAATGTCCGTACGGGACAAGTATGCTCTCGTAGAGGCAACACTTTGCTCATAAGAAGATTCCAAGCACTTTAAGTTACAATGTGTTGACAGACAGTGTACAGACTGTGGAGTACATCTACTTGATGGAAAGTTTGCGGAGGTAATAGAAGCCTGCAACAAATAAATTGGATGGAAGAAATAGGGTTCAAAAGATTATACACACGACAACAAAACCAAATCCAAGAAATTTCTTTCTCTCATCGATGAGTTAAAGGAAGAGGACAAACTATTTGCAAAACATCTCTTCAATGCGACCTGGCAGCAGGGAATGTACTCCACTATATGTTCTAGTCCACCACATGGTTGTGTGGTGATGGTCCTTGATTTTGTGGAGAACTATGCTTGTGTAAATAAAGATGAGATTCAATCCGACCATTGATCATTGGATCAGGTGACCATTCACCCAATAGTTTGTTTTTATAAGTGCCAAGAAGAAAACAATGACCACGTGGTGCAGGAGGCGATAGTCATTAGTCATCATCAGCAACGATCTGAAACACTTATCAGAAAAATTAAATTTTGACCGTGTTGTTAAATTTACTGACGGATGCACTCTAAACATAAGTGTTCTAATTTGAACACAGTTCAGAACACCTTTTTTGTAACAAAAATAGAACACCAAAAAGGCGTCAACATAATACTATGCATTATAACCAGAACCCTTGGTGTTCTTTAGAACGCTGGCTGTTCTAATTCAGAACGTCACTGTTCTACTTTTAGAACAATTTGTATTCTAAAATTGATCACCATTTAAGTGTTCTTAATCAGCCCCCGAGAACACCAAAATTGCATGCGTTCTATTGTAACAAAAATAGAACACCCTCATGGTGTTCACAATGAATGCCGCCTCATTCTGCAAAACAAAAAACACTTCAAAATCATGTTCAGGATGCTTTAATGAAAGAAAAAATGCAAAAAATGAAGATTACATTAACTTTCTAGAATTTAAATCGTGAAAAATATTTCATCATATAATTACATGTACATAATTCATTATAGTCATCATATTCATCATATGTGTTTTTTTTATAAATAATAAAATATAAATATGACTGAGAAATAGCACTAGAAATTGGAGGCCTGGTCTACATAACGAATCTGCCATGTTGAATTTTTAAAATCTGAACTTGAATTCATGTTACGTTTAAAATAATTATAAAAAGCTTATTGAACGAAGTCAAAATAATGTGAAACTTTAACAGATATTTTAAAAACTGATAAGAATAATGTCAATCGGCAATCCTCGGCAGTTTCCGTAAACCATAATCTGTCTCGGTAATGAATGGTGTTTTTCGTTGTGTTTTCATGCGCGAGACTCTTTACTTTGACGCTTTACCACTTGCTTGTAACGTCGCGACATAGATATAGTTCATAGCAATAGAATCTGTGGAGGAATTTTCTGACACCTGCTCGTGCATTTAATACTACGTAGTGACTATCTGTTCACCATTTACGCATTTTATCATCATTTTAAATACATATCTGTTTGTTTTCGTGTTATTTGTTTACAAATACTTGTAGCCTCGATTGACCCGTCTCTGATGTTTACGTGATAACATTGATGTAGTCCGGTCAAATGGCCGCCGTTCATTACCGTGATATGTTGCAGAGCGCCAGCGTAACTTTCACGGAGACCGTTTGGAATAATGTAACAAAGTAAAATTCTATAACATATTTATATTTGAATTAGGAACAAAACAATGATATCATAATATGGCAGTCAATCAAATTACAACTTTGTGATTAGACATTATCATTTGACTCCATCATAGATAATTTGATTTCATCAAATTTAAGTTTTAATTCTTTTGTAAATACTTTGTATTTTTTTGCTGGACGTGATTTTAAGGGGTTCTTGCATTGCGAAAACTTGCAGCACCCCAATGCACATGGCATAAACACGGGGATACTGTAAATCAAAAATGTAATAAATTGCCAATAATTTGAAAATGGCAGTAATTATGCCACCTTCGACATTGATAGAAATTTTGCTACCATCTCCAACTATGAATATACTATTTATGAAATTATTTGTGAGGAAAATGACAATATGTGGGCCTTCCAGTTCTTTGGTTTTCAGCTTTTCCTCCACCTCCTTGTCGGGAACATCCTATAAGTAGATAATAAACGCACACATTCAACAAAATTATCCGAATTTCAGCTTAGTAATTACAAAATGAATTGTACAAGTACAAGAAGAGGGGGTATTACATTCAGCATAGGTAAAAGTATAAGTAACAGCGAATCTTCCTACAAACTTGGTCTGTACACTAAAAAATAATACAAACCATAAACTCCTCGATGACAGATTTTGGTTTTACTCCTTTGCCTTGATGTAAAGATGTTTTCTGTTCAATATATCTGATAACATCTAACAATCTTAAAGGACTCTAGAAAAAAATATGTACAAGACATTCCCAATTTCTCACGTATTCAGGCAACAGAGCGAGGTCGAGCCTTTCTGAAATTTCTCACAGAAATGTCAAATGTACAGGGTCGCCGGTGTGCTAATTTTCACAAGAATAACGTCAAGATATGAAATGGTGTGAAATAGAGTCGCAAAACAAGGAGTTACGTATCATGATTAGAAGAATATAATATTCTGATTCGTTCTAGATTGAACTGATTTTGAAGCAGGGTTTACATTTTGTGTCATTCGTAACATCTTTCAGATGTCGGATACCCCTCCACACCTATGAACATCATTACGCTTGACATAGGGCATATTCTTAACAAACAGAGATGATTTTTTATCAAGCAATTAAGATGCTTTACCTTTTCGTTTTCGGAATTAAATTTCCATGCTCTTCAACTGCTACTTGCAAAATTTTAAATTATCCGCAATAGCAACGACACGTTCTCTTCCATACGTTGCAGTGAATTCTGTAAGTATCTGAAATAAAAATCAAGTGAATAGATATAGACATAACCGTACGCAGCCAATTAAGCGGGTGCATGTGTGTTCTTGAGATGTGGTTCTGGGGGTATTTGCGGGAAATAATATTCGAATGCAAGAGTCATCAAATGTGACAATTTGAACACCTTATAAGATATTTGCAAGCCACATCATTTTGCAATGAAATATACAATATGGTTCAGAAAATGTTAATTTACTGAATTTAGTAAGCATTTTGTAAACGTTTTGGGGTTGTGGGGGATGTGTAGGTTTACACATTACAAATACAGTACTTACAAATTGCCCATCTTGCAGGCATGGAAACTGCTCGATCGTAGAGGAGAGGGTTCTCCCAGTTTTGGACGTTAGAAGCTCCATCCTCTTTTGTCGCGTCAAGTTGAATAATTTTTGTATGTGTTGTATGTTTCGGTTCTTTGCCCATTCTTTTTTCAGTTCTTCCTCATGCCTTAGGGAGTCGTTAGCGTTTGTGGCTTGCACAACGATAAGCGGTCTTTTTGGTTCAATTTCTTCACCTCCAAGCGTTCTCCTACTCTTGGCCTTGTGTTTTTTGAGACAAACTTTTGTATAATGTCAAGATTATAAACATGCGAACACAGGGGCAAAATCATGTACCATATAATCTAATCATCAAAGCAAAAAGATTGTCAATATATACAAGTATAAATCAAAGTTTGTGTCAAATCAAAATTGAAGTCTCTACTTTGTTAAAATGCCAATGTTCATGTATTTCAGCCAATAAAGGCAACATTTTCTGATTAATTCATAAGACGCCCAAGTAACATATATCTTAATAAATATGCTGCTATTTATTAATAATTTCATTAATATACCTATCACAATTTGTAATTTGATTAATCTATTCTTACCCACGGATGTTTCCCATCCAGACCAATGCATGGGTATCTCCTGAACATTTTTGTTCCAATAATTCTGTATTCATTGGCTTCTTGAAGATTTGGGAAGAGTCCAAGGTAGTGATTGGCTGTTTCCGAAACTAAAGTACTCCATATTGTTTCTGGAACTGTATTGTTATTACTCCCCCCATCAATAACTTTCAGAACCATTGGGCTGAATCTCGGCAGCGGGCACTTTTGTAATTCTTCGTAGTTGCCTGAAAAACATCAAAGTAGTTTTATTACAATGTAATCGAAATATATTTATAATACATATAATGTAAATCGTGTCTGCTACGTAAATCAAATTGAACCAACTCGCTGTAAAGCAGGATCGGATTAAGTCTGATGATTGAGATCAAACTGAATGTTAATAGCACTTGTGATGCGGGTAAATGAATTTTAGGATCCAAGAAAATCTTAATTTCTTGATCTCCAGCATAGTAATTCTTACCATGAAAAGAGGTCTTTTCATTTTTCAAAGTGAAATTTGACTGCTCTGTTGGAGAACAAACATCAACCTGAATATCATTTACAAGGCACCATACTTCAGTGTCTTGAAGCAGCATTAACACCTTTGAGGCACCACTCAACTCTATGAAGACCTCATCTTCGTCTACTACTGTGCCATCCTCTTCAAGTACTACTTTCTTCAAAGTATTTTGTGGTAATTGTAGTTTGCTGGATCCTAAAGTAATTTAATGAATATTGAATTACAAAGATAGTCATATTTATTGGGTTAAAGGGATGTTTAAAAGGCACAATATATATGAAATAAGAAAAGAAAAGCTTTATGAGAATTGACACCAGCTTTGTTTTTATTTAATTGTAAGCCTGTTTTAAAGCAAAAAGAAATAAAAAAAAAAGTGTCCTACTGAAAACAAAGATCTTACCTTTTGTTATCAACTCATTTAATGTGGATGCTACGACTAAAGCCTTGGTATTTCTTTTGCAGTCGGAAAGTTTGAAAATAGGCATTCTGTTTCTGATCAATATAACTCTATAAGATGAATGAGTGAATGAGTGGGTGAATGAATGAATGAATAGATGAATGAATGAATGAATAGATGAATGAATGGATAAATGAATGAACTA
Source organism: Lottia scabra (assembly GCA_029955415.1). NCBI lineage: Eukaryota > Metazoa > Mollusca > Gastropoda > Lottiidae > Lottia > Lottia scabra. The sequence continues at coordinate 23,839 of JARJEI010000106.1, read as the reverse complement.
AGGAGGGAATGAATGAATGAACTAACGAGCGAATGAATGAACTAACGAGCGAATGAATGAATGAATGGATGAATGAATAGTTAAAATGGATAAGATATGCAATGGGTATTAGTATTCATTATTGTTTTTTGTCCATTGTTTTCATAAACACTAAGGGGCCAGTTGAACTGAAGTGAAGAGAACTTAACTATTTCATAATTGCCCGTGGATTCTATGGTATATGACAGGGTGTGACTATTAAAACTTGATTGTAAATGCTTGACCACAAAAAGTTTTTCGTGGTTTATAACAACAATATCTTCTAAAAGAGCAAATAAGGGCTCGCCTTCCTCATATCCTAATACCAGAGCACAACCTTTTTGATATTGCAGTCCATGGATGGTTACAGATGACGCAAAATATACATCGCTTGGTATGCTATCATTCACTAAATCTGGATATCTATCATGAAAATGTCCTTCCTGTCCACTTCCTATCTCATCGGAGATGTACAGGTAATTTTCTGAATAACCGTCATTGCAATTTCCCTGAATATAAGCCATATAAATCTGATGTCTTTTTGCTAAGGAAAGTGGAAGGTTTCTAAAGTTGTTGTATCTTTTATTTGCAAAAAAAAACATTTTTTCCCTCAAATCGCATACACCACTAATGTCTTAATGGCCCAAAAAGTCTCATTTGGGATGGCAAATGGATCATATAGTGCATTTTTGGAATAAAAGATGCATTGGGATACAAGACACATTTGAACTGATACAGGTATTCAGCTATAAGACATTGCAAAGTAGTGGAGGTTTCTAGAGTACAATAAGTGGATATACATAATAAAGTTATCTGGATTAGTCTTAATGTATTAATCCAATTAGCATTACTCTGTGGGATTTTTTCCCCAACTATAATGGGAAGAATTTGAATCAAGGTAAGCATTCCAGAAGCTGACTGTTTTACTTTGATTTGATCATCAAAATATTTTTTTCAAAGGATTCTGGTTTGGCAGACTTGTGGAGATATGAATATGGAAAATTCTTAATTTCTGAGTTAAACCAATCAAGTGAAAAGAATTTTTTCACTTTGATAAAAAAGAATAACACATATGATAACTCATGTGGGATCACTCCCTCCAATAATATATGCATGGGATCCATAACCAATCCACTAATCAAATCAAAATTGTTAAGTGCTTGAAGGCTACTGGTGCCATTTATTCCCCAAATTTTGCTCCAATACGTTTTAGCTTGTGAACTCATACTTTTCAATTCGTTACATCTTTCCAAATGAAGAGGATAGGAGCGCAACGTCACCTGGCGTTGAACAAACTTAAATTTCATATCGTTATTTTCAGTTTCGCATCGCCTACAGTTTCGTAGAGCAAAAGCTACACCCTCTTTGAATTGACCTAACCAGTTTGCAGCAAGTGTGTCTGCAGTAACAACAATTAGTTTCCCGAAAATGACATGGTTTTTTCCTTTTATTTCTAAATTAATCCCCTGTGTTGACATTCGATTCACGACAGACAAAAAATCAGCCAATAATTTGGATGTTGCATGATCTTGACGACAGTCAACTGTTTTGGCGATTGCCAGTAATTGTATTGCTGATAATTTTGACCTGTATTCAGGTGGAATGTTTCCAATTGTAAAGTAAAAGTTAGTGATTTTATGTTCTTTTTTATGTGACATCCAAGAGGGTTAACAATTTCCATGTCATCACAGTTTAAAATAATTTGAATAGCTTGAGGATGTTGCTTTAACAAAATATCACTTTTGATATATTCACCATCGCAAAAAACATACTTGTATTCGTTAGTTAAAGTATGAGAATTAGTTACATAATGCCAAACTTCTGGTAAAGATAACAGATTTTTCAAATTACTTTCAAACGGAATGATATATCCAACTCGGGCTTTCTCTTGTATTTTGCCTTTTACAGAAGAAAACTTATTGCCAAGAACAACCTCCTGTGGCTCAATATATGTTTTCAAGTTATGCTTGTAATATGTTTTTCGTTTGCTGTTAGAATCGAACTGGTGTAATTGAGCATCGGAACCTATGTCATCTATAAAGTCGGTATCAATATTGCGATCTTCTAGGCTTTGCTTTATCCGTCGTTTTATGATTTCGATATGCTGTTTCTTGAGATTTCCTGTGGTGCTTATCACGGAATCAATTGCGCCTTGGGACAAATTATGTTTCGCCTCTAAGGCCCTTGGTTTAATTCAGAATAATCATCATCGTCCACAATATCAGAATTCTCGGGACGACTTTCTAACGACTCGTCAATTATACAATTCTTATGTTTTCTATGAACATGAACTCTATAATTTCCCCATTTTTTAGTAATGAAAGAACATGGCCAAATATTACATGCAACATAAAAATTCGATTCATTTTCGTGGTTTTTAACATAATGTGTTCTGAAAAGATTAAATTTTTTTGTCTCGTAACAACAAAGACTACAAATAAAATTTGAATCCATTTATTTTCTTCTTTTTAAAGGCATCACAATGACGTCAGTGACAGAACGTAGAGTGTTCTACAGCGTGACGTCAAAATTGGCGTGACGTCAAAATTGGCGTGACGCAGGCGTGACGTTAATATAAATAGAACATGTAGTGTTCTACGTCAGACGTGACGTGTTCTGCAAAAATGGAGTGACGTTAGTCGAGATTCATTAGAATTGAAAAATTTCTTTTGATTTATCCCTTCTACTAAATTTTAAGGGGAGTAGTGTGAACTGTCCATGGAATGCAATATCATAAAACCTTTTCAGAAGATTCTAAAGGAATGTCCTTTTTCTGGTCCTGCAATAATGTACTAAAGGCTACTAGGTCAAATCAGACCCTTGCCTTGCCTACGTGAAACGTTTTTTTTCTAAATATGGTGTATAAGTGTTGAATTAAATTTGCTTGTGTTTTGTGCATTAATGAAGAGTGTGACTTATATCGTTATATTTCAGAAACTTCTTACCTAAAAACAAACAGGCTTCGATTGCGATTCCAATTTGAAAATGGCGGGAGTAAATGCGCATGCGCCACGGGAGGTAACTCTTGAGTTCTGAGATGGGTTAATTCTCAGATGTGTTGTAGAAAATGCTTTTTTACAATGGGTTTTTGATATATTTATGATAACTATACAATGGAATGAATGTATTTTACTGGCTATAAATAAGCAAGAGACTATAGCGATCAACCGCTTTGAAAATTTTAGAGAACGAAAAGCTTATTTTGATTTATGTTTTTTATTGCCTAATTAAGTCATTAGAAAAATTACTCAATTGATTACGTTGATGCCGAATCATAAAAAGGTCACCCCAAGTAAAATTCTCTTTTTATACAGATTATGTTTATTGGAATAGGTGCAGAACACATAGGACGCGTCGCGGTTTTAGAGTGTAGTAGCCAATATAAATCTAAACTGCCTTTCACTGATCTGTCCTTCTCAGTGGAAGACTTTGGGGTGAAACAATTTGAAAGAAATTATTTTGGAAGCAGCCACGGAAAATGAAAACTCACCTAGTAATTCGTCTCGAAGCAAGCGGAAAATGGCCTACAATGAAGTAGCCCGAACCACATTCGCTCCGCTTGGAACACACAAACGATAATAACTCCGTCGTAAACCCAATCTAATTAAAATTATATTACATTTCGTTTCGGTTATTTTTTGATTGTCGACTCCATGTAATCTAAAGACTTGTATAAGGAGGTCATCTTCAAGTGACGAAAATTTCAGCCAATCAAAAATTACCTTCGAGATCGCGGGTCTATGCATTGATATGCATTGTGGGAAAATTATGACGCAATACAAAATATTCAAATATAAACGGTGTTCTGATTGGCAGAGGGGTGGCACGTGCTATAAATAGCTTATTCGTAACCAGAAGATGACCTCCTTATACAAGTCTTCAGATTACATGGAGTTGACAATCAAAAAAATAACCGAAACGAAATGTAATCTAATTTTAATTAGATTGTCGTAAACCAGTCTATCATTCAAAATCTGCTTTATTTACCTAAATATATCGGTTAGACCAAAGACCTGACCGTTTTCGAGGCGAAGAAAGGTGCTGAATTTCTATTTCAATTTTGACCCCAAAATTAGTGTCCTCCCTTCTCCTACCACTGTAAAACAATAATAACAAAGAATATGGTATTCTGCTAGGCGCCACTCCCGCCGCCGCTACAGCTGCTCAACGATATTACCGGTATCTCAATAAGTTAACATTTAATTAGGGAGAGAAAAATAATGAAGTTAATACATTACGGGAGATAACTCCTGAAGATATTTTGCCCTATTTTGCCCGTATGTCTTCTATTTTTTTCAAGCCTCTGATATGTTATTGTGTATGCATCTTATATCTTGCTGCCACAGGAGATATCAAAAGACACTCGGGTGAGATTCTGACGTAGAGCCATTGTTCAGCTATTTCCTTATACAAAGCTCAGAACTTCAAAACTCGATGTTTTTCGTTAGCAACGGTTTAGAAAAGTGGTTTTAAAGCCGAAAATGGTTGAGAATCCGCCATTTTTGATCGATTTTGTCAGAAAAATTTCACTTTTGGACCAAAAAAAAAAATGTTGGTTCTCGCTCAATTTCACTTGTTAGAGTCCTAGAGAGGCCAAAAACTCGATTTGCAGGTTTTTGTTGCACTTTTCTGAAAATCTATGGGCTAATAGATATTGACGAATTGGGGTTTGTGCCGAAATTTGGGCGCTGTAGGCCTGTAACTTCCCGAGATATGGGCATTTTGGTCTACCGTGACGTAGAGCCATTGTTCAGCTATTTCCTTATACAAAGCGCAGAACTTCAAAACTCGATGTTTTTCGTTAGCAACGGTTTAGAAAAGTGGTTTTAAAGCCGAAAATGGTTGAGAATCCGCCATTTTTGATCGATTTTGTCAGAAAAATTTCACTTTTGGACCAAAAAAAACAATTTTGGTTCTCGCTCAATTTCACTTGTTAGAGTCCTAGAGAGGCCAAAAACTCGATTTGCAGGTTTTTGTTGCACTTTTCTGAAAATCTATGGGCTAATAGATATTGACGAATTGGGGTTTGTGCCGAAATTTGGGCGCTGTAGGCCTGTAACTTCCCGAGATATGGGCATTTTGGTCTACCGTGACGTAGAGCCATTGTTCAGCTATTTCCTTATACAAAGCGCAGAACTTCAAAACTCGATGTTTTTCGTTAGCAACGGTTTAGAAAAGTGGTTTTAAAGCCGAAAATGGTTGAGAATCCGCCATTTTTGATCGATTTTGTCAGAAAAATTTCACTTTTGGACCAAAAAAAAAAATTTTGGTTCTCGCTCAATTTCACTTGTTAGAGTCCTAGAGAGGCCAAAAACTCGATTTGCAGGTTTTTGTTGCACTTTTCTGAAAATCTATGGGCTAATAGATATTGACGAATTGGGGTTTGTGCCGAAATTTGGGCGCTGTAGGCCTGTAACTTCCCGAGATATGGGCATTTTGGTCTACCGTGACGTAGAGCCATTGTTCAGCTATTTCCTTATACAAAGCGCAGAACTTCAAAACTCGATGTTTTTCGTTAGCAACGGTTTAGAAAAGTGGTTTTAAAGCCGAAAATGGTTGAGAATCCGCCATTTTTGATCGATTTTGTCAGAAAAATTCACTTTTGGACCAAAAAAAAAAATTTTGGTTCTCGCTCAATTTCACTTGTTAGAGTCCTAGAGAGGCCAAAAACTCGATTTGCAGGTTTTTGTTGCACTTTTCTGAAAATCTATGGGCTAATAGATATTGACGAATTGGGGTTTGTGCCGAAATTTGGGCGCTGTAGGCCTGTAACTTCCCGAGATATGGGCATTTTGGTCTACCGTGACGTAGAGCCATTGTTCAGCTATTTCCTTATACAAAGCGCAGAACTTCAAAACTCGATGTTTTTCGTTAGCAACGGTTTAGAAAAGTGGTTTTAAAGCCGAAAATGGTTGAGAATCCGCCATTTTTGATCGATTTTGTCAGAAAAATTTCACTTTTGGACCAAAAAAAAAAATTTTGGTTCTCGCTCAATTTCACTTGTTAGAGTCCTAGAGAGGCCAAAAACTCGATTTGCAGGTTTTTGTTGCACTTTTCTGAAAATCTATGGGCTAATAGATATTGACGAATTGGGGTTTGTGCCGAAATTTGGGCGCTGTAGGCCTGTAACTTCCCGAGATATGGGCATTTTGGTCTACCGTGACGTAGAGCCATTGTTCAGCTATTTCCTTATACAAAGCGCAGAACTTCAAAACTCGATGTTTTTCGTTAGCAACGGTTTAGAAAAGTGGTTTTAAAGCCGAAAATGGTTGAGAATCCGCCATTTTTGATCGATTTTGTCAGAAAAATTTCACTTTTGGACCAAAAAAAAAAAATTTTGGTTCTCGCTCAATTTCACTTGTTAGAGTCCTAGAGAGGCCAAAAACTCGATTTGCAGGTTTTTGTTGCACTTTTCTGAAAATCTATGGGCTAATAGATATTGACGAATTGGGGTTTGTGCCGAAATTTGGGCGCTGTAGGCCTGTAACTTCCCGAGATATGGGCATTTTGGTCTACCGTGACGTAGAGCCATTGTTCAGCTATTTCCTTATACAAAGCGCAGAACTTCAAAACTCGATGTTTTTCGTTAGCAACGGTTTAGAAAAGTGGTTTTAAAGCCGAAAATGGTTGAGAATCCGCCATTTTTGATCGATTTTGTCAGAAAAATTTCACTTTTGGACCAAAAAAAAAAATTTTGGTTCTCGCTCAATTTCACTTGTTAGAGTCCTAGAGAGGCCAAAAACTCGATTTGCAGGTTTTTGTTGCACTTTTCTGAAAATCTATGGGCTAATAGATATTGACGAATTGGGGTTTGTGCCGAAATTTGGGCGCTGTAGGCCTGTAACTTCCCGAGATATGGGCATTTTGGTCTACCGTGACGTAGAGCCATTGTTCAGCTATTTCCTTATACAAAGCGCAGAACTTCAAAACTCGATGTTTTTCGTTAGCAACGGTTTAGAAAAGTGGTTTTAAAGCCGAAAATGGTTGAGAATCCGCCATTTTTGATCGATGTTGTCAGAAAAATTTCACTTTTGGACCAAAAAAAAAAATTTTGGTTCTCGCTCAATTTCACTTGTTAGAGTCCTAGAGAGGCCAAAAACTCGATTTGCAGGTTTTTGTTGCACTTTTCTGAAAATCTATGGGCTAATAGATATTGACGAATTGGGGTTTGTGCCGAAATTTGGGCGCTGTAGGCCTGTAACTTCCCGAGATATGGGCATTTTGGTCTACCGTGACGTAGAGCCATTGTTCAGCTATTTCCTTATACAAAGCGCAGAACTTCAAAACTCGATGTTTTTCGTTAGCAACGGTTTAGAAAAGTGGTTTTAAAGCCGAAAATGGTTGAGAATCCGCCATTTTTGATCGATTTTGTCAGAAAAATTTCACTTTTGGACCAAAAAAAAAAATTTTGGTTCTCGCTCAATTTCACTTGTTAGAGTCCTAGAGAGGCCAAAAACTCGATTTGCAGGTTTTTGTTGCACTTTTCTGAAAATCTATGGGCTAATAGATATTGACGAATTGGGGTTTGTGCCGAAATTTGGGCGCTGTAGGCCTGTAACTTCCCGAGATATGGGCATTTTGGTCTACCGTGACGTAGAGCCATTGTTCAGCTATTTCCTTATACAAAGCGCAGAACTTCAAAACTCGATGTTTTTCGTTAGCAACGGTTTAGAAAAGTGGTTTTAAAGCCGAAAATGGTTGAGAATCCGCCATTTTTGATCGATTTTGTCAGAAAAATTTCACTTTTGGACCAAAAAAAAAAATTTTGGTTCTCGCTCAATTTCACTTGTTAGAGTCCTAGAGAGGCCAAAAACTCGATTTGCAGGTTTTTGTTGCACTTTTCTGAAAATCTATGGGCTAATAGATATTGACGAATTGGGGTTTGTGCCGAAATTTGGGCGCTGTAGGCCTGTAACTTCCCGAGATATGGGCATTTTGGTCTACCGTGACGTAGAGCCATTGTTCAGCTATTTCCTTATACAAAGCGCAGAACTTCAAAACTCGATGTTTTTCGTTAGCAACGGTTTAGAAAAGTGGTTTTAAAGCCGAAAATGGTTGAGAATCCGCCATTTTTGATCGATTTTGTCAGAAAAATTTCACTTTTGGACCAAAAAAAAAAATTTTGGTTCTCGCTCAATTTCACTTGTTAGAGTCCTAGAGAGGCCAAAAACTCGATTTGCAGGTTTTTGTTGCACTTTTCTGAAAATCTATGGGCTAATAGATATTGACGAATTGGGGTTTGTGCCGAAATTTGGGCGCTGTAGGCCTGTAACTTCCCGAGATATGGGCATTTTGGTCTACCGTGACGTAGAGCCATTGTTCAGCTATTTCCTTATACAAAGCGCAGAACTTCAAAACTCGATGTTTTTCGTTAGCAACGGTTTAGAAAAGTGGTTTTAAAGCCGAAAATGGTTGAGAATCCGCCATTTTTGATCGATTTTGTCAGAAAAATTTCACTTTTGGACCAAAAAAAAAAATTTTGGTTCTCGCTCAATTTCACTTGTTAGAGTCCTAGAGAGGCCAAAAACTCGATTTGCAGGTTTTTGTTGCACTTTTCTGAAAATCTATGGGCTAATAGATATTGACGAATTGGGGTTTGTGCCGAAATTTGGGCGCTGTAGGCCTGTAACTTCCCGAGATATGGGCATTTTGGTCTACCGTGACGTAGAGCCATTGTTCAGCTATTTCCTTATACAAAGCGCAGAACTTCAAAACTCGATGTTTTTCGTTAGCAACGGTTTAGAAAAGTGGTTTTAAAGCCGAAAATGGTTGAGAATCCGCCATTTTTGATCGATTTTGTCAGAAAAATTTCACTTTTGGACCAAAAAAAAAAATTTTGGTTCTCGCTCAATTTCACTTGTTAGAGTCCTAGAGAGGCCAAAAACTCGATTTGCAGGTTTTTGTTGCACTGTTCTGAAAATCTATGGGCTAATAGATATTGACGAATTGGGGTTTGTGCCGAAATTTGGGCGCTGTAGGCCTGTAACTTCCCGAGATATGGGCATTTTGGTCTACCGTGACGTAGAGCCATTGTTCAGCTATTTCCTTATACAAAGCGCAGAACTTCAAAACTCGATGTTTTTCGTTAGCAACGGTTTAGAAAAGTGGTTTTAAAGCCGAAAATGGTTGAGAATCCGCCATTTTTGATCGATGTTGTCAGAAAAATTTCACTTTTGGACCAAAAAAAAAAATTTTGGTTCTCGCTCAATTTCACTTGTTAGAGTCCTAGAGAGGCCAAAAACTCGATTTGCAGGTTTTTGTTGCACTTTTCTGAAAATCTATGGGCTAATAGATATTGACGAATTGGGGTTTGTGCCGAAATTTGGGCGCTGTAGGCCTGTAACTTCCCGAGATATGGGCATTTTGGTCTACCGTGACGTAGAGCCATTGTTCAGCTATTTCCTTATACAAAGCGCAGAACTTCAAAACTCGATGTTTTTCGTTAGCAACGGTTTAGAAAAGTGGTTTTAAAGCCGAAAATGGTTGAGAATCCGCCATTTTTGATCGATGTTGTCAGAAAAATTTCACTTTTGGACCAAAAAAAAAAATTTTGGTTCTCGCTCAATTTCACTTGTTAGAGTCCTAGAGAGGCCAAAAACTCGATTTGCAGGTTTTTGTTGCACTTTTCTGAAAATCTATGGGCTAATAGATATTGACGAATTGGGGTTTGTGCCGAAATTTGGGCGCTGTAGGCCTGTAACTTCCCGAGATATGGGCATTTTGGTCTACCGTGACGTAGAGCCATTGTTCAGCTATTTCCTTATACAAAGCGCAGAACTTCAAAACTCGATGTTTTTCGTTAGCAACGGTTTAGAAAAGTGGTTTTAAAGCCGAAAATGGTTGAGAATCCGCCATTTTTGATCGATTTTGTCAGAAAAATTTCACTTTTGGACCAAAAAAAAAAATTTTGGTTCTCGCTCAATTTCACTTGTTAGAGTCCTAGAGAGGCCAAAAACTCGATTTGCAGGTTTTTGTTGCACTTTTCTGAAAATCTATGGGCTAATAGATATTGACGAATTGGGGTTTGTGCCGAAATTTGGGCGCTGTAGGCCTGTAACTTCCCGAGATATGGGCATTTTGGTCTACCGTGACGTAGAGCCATTGTTCAGCTATTTCCTTATACAAAGCGCAGAACTTCAAAACTCGATGTTTTTCGTTAGCAACGGTTTAGAAAAGTGGTTTTAAAGCCGAAAATGGTTGAGAATCCGCCATTTTTGATCGATTTTGTCAGAAAAATTTCACTTTTGGACCAAAAAAAAAAATTTTGGTTCTCGCTCAATTTCACTTGTTAGAGTCCTAGAGAGGCCAAAAACTCGATTTGCAGGTTTTTGTTGCACTTTTCTGAAAATCTATGGGCTAATAGATATTGACGAATTGGGGTTTGTGCCGCAATTTGGGCGCTGTAGGCCTGTAACTTCCCGAGATATGGGCATTTTGGTCTACCGTGACGTAGAGCCATTGTTCAGCTATTTCCTTATACAAAGCGCAGAACTTCAAAACTCGATGTTTTTCGTTAGCAACGGTTTAGAAAAGTGGTTTTAAAAGCCGAAAATGGTTGAGAATCCGCCATTTTTGATCGATTTTGTCAGAAAAATTTCACTTTTGGACCAAAAAAAAAAAATTTTGGTTCTCGCTCAATTTCACTTGTTAGAGTCCTAGAGAGGCCAAAAACTCGATTTGCAGGTTTTTGTTTCACTTTTCTGAAAATCTATGGGCTAATAGATATTGACGAATTGGGGGTTTGTGCCGAAATTTGGGCGCTGTAGGCCTGTAACTTCCCGAGATATGGGCATTTTGGTCTACCGTGACGTAGAGCCATTGTTCAGCTATTTCCTTATACAAAGCGCAGAACTTCAAAACTCAATGTTTTTCGTTAGCAACGGTTTAGAAAAGTGGTTTTAAAGCCGAAAATGGTTGAGAATCCGCCATTTTTGATCGATTTTGTCAGAAAAATTTCACTTTTGGACCAAAAAAAAAAAAATTTTGGTTCTCGCTCAATTTCACTTGTTAGAGTCCTAGAGAGGCCAAAAACTCGATTTGCAGGTTTTTGTTGCACTTTTCTGAAAATCTATGGGCTAATAGATATTGACGAATTGGGGTTTGTGCCGAAATTTGGGCGCTGTAGGCCTGTAACTTCCCGAGATATGGGCATTTTTGGTCTACCGTGACGTAGAGCCATTGTTCAGCTATTTCCTTATACAAAGCGCAGAACTTCAAAACTCGATGTTTTTCGTTAGCAACGGTTTAGAAAAGTGGTTTTAAAGCCGAAAATGGTTGAGAATCCGCCATTTTTGATCGATTTTGTCAGAAAAATTTCACTTTTGGACCAAAAAAAAAAAATGTTGGTTCTCGCTCAATTTCACTTGTTAGAGTCCTAGAGAGGCCAAAAACTCGATTTGCAGGTTTTTGTTGCACTTTTCTGAAAATCTATGGGCTAATAGATATTGACGAATTGGGGTTTGTGCCGAAATTTGGGCGCTGTAGGCCTGTAACTTCCCGAGATATGGGCATTTTGGTCTACCGTGACGTAGAGCCATTGTTCAGCTATTTCCTTATACAAAGCGCAGAACTTCAAAACTCGATGTTTTTCGTTAGCAACGGTTTAGAAAAGTGGGTTTTAAAGCCGAAAATGGTTGAGAATCCGCCATTTTTGATCGATTTTGTCAGAAAAATTTCACTTTTGGACCAAAAAAAAATAATTTTGGTTCTCGCTCAATTTCACTTGTTAGAGTCCTAGAGAGGCCAAAAAACTCGATTTGCAGGTTTTTGTTGCACTTTTCTGAAAATCTATGGGCTAATAGATATTGACGAATTGGGGTTTGTGCCGAAATTTGGGCGCTGTAGGCCTGTAACTTCCCGAGATATGGGCATTTTGGTCTACCGTGACGTAGAGCCATTGTTCTAGCTATTTCCTTATACAAAGCGCAGAACTTCAAAACTCGATGTTTTTCGTTAGCAACGGTTTAGAAAAGTGGTTTTAAAGCCGAAAATGGTTGAGAATCCGCCATTTTTGATCGATTTTGTCAGAAAAATTTCACTTTTGGACCAAAAAAAAAAAAATTTTGGTTCTCGCTCAATTTCACTTGTTAGAGTCCTAGAGAGGCCAAAAACTCGATTTGCAGGTTTTTGTTGCACTTTTCTGAAAATCTATGGGCTAATAGATATTGACGAATTGGGGTTTGTGCCGAAATTTGGGCGCTGTAGGCCTGTAACTTCCCGAGATATGGGCATTTTGGTCTACCGTGACGTAGAGCCATTGTTCAGCTATTTCCTTATACAAAGCGCAGAACTTCAAAACTCGATGTTTTTCGTTAGCAACGGTTTAGAAAAGTGGTTTTAAAAGCCGAAAATGGTTGAGAATCCGCCATTTTTGATCGATTTTGTCAGAAAAATTTCACTTTTGGACCAAAAAAAAAAAAAAATTTTGGTTCTCGCTCAATTTCACTTGTTAGAGTCCTAGAGAGGCCAAAAACTCGATTTGCAGGTTTTTGTTGCACTTTTCTGAAAATCTATGGGCTAATAGATATTGACGAATTGGGGTTTGTGCCGAAATTTGGGCGCTGTAGGCCTGTAACTTCCCGAGATATGGGCATTTTGGTCTACCGTGACGTAGAGCCATTGTTCAGCTATTTCCTTATACAAAGCGCAGAACTTCAAAACTCGATGTTTTTCGTTAGCAACGGTTTAGAAAAGTGGTTTTAAAGCCGAAAATGGTTGAGAAATCCGCCATTTTTGATCGATGTTGTCAGAAAAATTTCACTTTTGGACCAAAAAAAAAAAATTTTGGTTCTCGCTCAATTTCACTTGTTAGAGTCCTAGAGAGGCCAAAAACTCGATTTGCAGGTTTTTGTTGCACTTTTCTGAAAATCTATGGGCTAATAGATATTGACGAATTGGGGTTTGTGCCGAAATTTTGGGCGCTGTAGGCCTGTAACTTCCCGAGATATGGGCATTTTGGTCTACCGTGACGTAGAGCCATTGTTCAGCTATTTCCTTATACAAAGCGCAGAACTTCAAAACTCGATGTTTTTCGTTAGCAACGGTTTAGAAAAGTGGTTTTAAAGCCGAAAATGGTTGAGAATCCGCCATTTTTGATCGATTTTGTCAGAAAAATTTCACTTTTGGACCAAAAAAAAAAATTTTGGTTCTCGCTCAATTTCACTTGTTAGAGTCCTAGAGAGGCCAAAAACTCGATTTGCAGGTTTTTGTTGCACTTTTCTGAAAATCTATGGGCTAATAGATATTGACGAATTGGGGTTTGTGCCGAAATTTGGGCGCTGTAGGCCTGTAACTTCCCGAGATATGGGCATTTTGCTCTACCGTGACGTAGAGCCATTGTTCAGCTATTTCCTTATACAAAGCGCAGAACTTCAAAACTCGATGTTTTTCGTTAGCAACGGTTTAGAAAAGTGGTTTTAAAGCCGAAAATGGTTGAGAATCCGCCATTTTTGATCGATTTTGTCAGAAAAATTTCACTTTTGGACCAAAAAAAAAAAATTTTGGTTCTCGCTCAATTTCACTTGTTAGAGTCCTAGAGAGGCCAAAAACTCGATTTGCAGGTTTTTGTTGCACTTTTCTGAAAATCTATGGGCTAATAGATATTGACGAATTGGGGTTTGTGCCGAAATTTGGGCGCTGTAGGCCTGTAACTTCCCGAGATATGGGCATTTTGGTCTACCGTGACGTAGAGCCATTGTTCAGCTATTTCCTTATACAAAAGCGCAGAACTTCAAAACTCGATGTTTTTCGTTAGCAACGGTTTAGAAAAGTGGTTTTAAAGCCGAAAATGGTTGAGAATCCGCCATTTTTGATCGATTTTGTCAGAAAAATTTCACTTTTGGACCAAAAAAAACAATTTTGGTTCTCGCTCAATTTCACTTGTTAGAGTCCTAGAGAGGCCAAAAACTCGATTTGCAGGTTTTTGTTGCACTTTTCTGAAAATCTATGGGCTAATAGATATTGACGAATTGGGGTTTGTGCCGAAATTTGGGCGCTGTAGGCCTGTAACTTCCCGAGATATGGGCATTTTGGTCTACCGTGACGTAGAGCCATTGTTCAGCTATTTCCTTATACAAAGCGCAGAACTTCAAAACTCGATGTTTTTCGTTAGCAACGGTTTAGAAAAGTGGTTTTAAAGCCGAAAATGGTTGAGAATCCGCCATTTTTGATCGATTTTGTCAGAAAAAATTTCACTTTTGGACCAAAAAAAAAAAATGTTGGTTCTCGCTCAATTTCACTTGTTAGAGTCCTAGAGAGGCCAAAAACTCGATTTGCAGGTTTTTGTTGCACTTTTCTGAAAATCTATGGGCTAATAGATATTGACGAATTGGGGTTTGTGCCGAAATTTGGGCGCTGTAGGCCTGTAACTTCCCGAGATATGGGCATTTTGGTCTACAGTGACGTAGAGCCATTGTTCAGCTATTTCCTTATACAAAGCGCAGAACTTCAAAACTCGATGTTTTTCGTTAGCAACGGTTTAGAAAAGTGGTTTTAAAGCCGAAAATGGTTGAGAATCCGCCATTTTTGATCGATTTTGTCAGAAAAATTTCACTTTTGGACCAAAAAAAAAAAATTTTGGTTCTCGCTCAATTTCACTTGTTAGAGAGGCCAAAAACTCGATTTGCAGGTTTTTGTTGCACTTTTCTGAAAATCTATGGGCTAATAGATATTGACGAATTGGGGTTTGTGCCGAAATTTGGGGCGCTGTAGGCCTGTAACTTCCCGAGATATGGGCATTTTGGTCTACCGTGACGTAGAGCCATTGTTCAGCTATTTCCTTATACAAAGCGCAGAACTTCAAAACTCGATGTTTTTCGTTAGCAACGGTTTAGAAAAGTGGTTTTAAAAGCCGAAAATGGTTGAGAATCCGCCATTTTTGATCGATTTTGTCAGAAAAAATTTCACTTTTGGACCAAAAAAAAAAAATTTTGGTTCTCGCTCAATTTCACTTGTTAGAGTCCTAGAGAGGCCAAAAACTCGATTTGCAGGTTTTTGTTGCACTTTTCTGAAAATCTATGGGCTAATAGATATTGACGAATTGGGGTTTGTGCCGAAATTTGGGCGCTGTAGGCCTGTAACTTCCCGAGATATGGGCATTTTGGTCTACCGTGACGTAGAGCCATTGTTCAGCTATTTCCTTATACAAAGCGCAGAACTTCAAAACTCGATGTTTTTCGTTAGCAACGGTTTAGAAAAGTGGTTTTAAAAGCCGAAAATGGTTGAGAATCCGCCATTTTTGATCGATTTTGTCAGAAAAATTTCACTTTTTGGACCAAAAAAAAAAATTTTGGTTCTCGCTCAATTTCACTTGTTAGAGTCCTAGAGAGGCCAAAAACTCGATTTGCAGGTTTTTGTTGCACTTTTCTGAAAATCTATGGGCTAATAGATATTGACGAATTGGGGTTTGTGCCGAAATTTGGGCGCTGTAGGCCTGTAACTTCCCGAGATATGGGCATTTTGGTCTACCGTGACGTAGAGCCATTGTTCAGCTATTTCCTTATACAAAGCGCAGAACTTCAAAACTCGATGTTTTTCGTTAGCAACGGTTTAGAAAAGTGGTTTTAAAGCCGAAAATGGTTGAGAATCCGCCATTTTTGATCGATTTTGTCAGAAAAATTTTCACTTTTGGACCAAAAAAAAAAATTTGGTTCTCGCTCAATTTCACTTGTTAGAGTCCTAGAGAGGCCAACAACTCGATTTGCAGGTTTTTGTTGCACTTTTCTGAAAATCTATGGGCTAATAGATATTGACGAATTGGGGTTTGTGCCGAAATTTGGGGCGCTGTAGGCCTGTAACTTCCCGAGATATGGGCATTTTGGTCTACCGTGACGTAGAGCCATTGTTCAGCTATTTCCTTATACAAAGCGCAGAACTTCAAAACTCGATGTTTTTCGTTAGCAACGGGTTTAGAAAAGTGGTTTTAAAGCCGAAAATGGTTGAGAATCCGCCATTTTTGATCGATTTTGTCAGAAAAATTTCACTTTTGGACAAAAAAAAAAAAAATTTTGGTTCTCGCTCAATTTCACTTGTTAGAGTCCTAGAGAGGCCAAAAACTCGATTTGCAGGTTTTTGTTGCACTTTTCTGAAAATCTATGGGCTAATAGATATTGACGAATTGGGGTTTGTGCCGAAATTTGGGGCGCTGTAGGCCTGTAACTTCCCGAGATATGGGCATTTTGGTCTACCGTGACGTAGAGCCATTGTTCAGCTATTTCCTTATACAAAGCGCAGAACTTCAAAACTCGATGTTTTTTCGTTAGCAACGGTTTAGAAAAGTGGTTTTAAAGCCGAAAATGGTTGAGAATCCGCCATTTTTGATCGATTTTGTCAGAAAAATTTCACTTTTGGACCAAAAAAAAAAAATTTTGGTTCTCGCTCAATTTCACTTGTTAGAGTCCTAGAGAGGCCAAAAACTCGATTTGCAGGTTTTTGTTGCACTTTTCTGAAAATCTATGGGCTAATAGATATTGACGAATTGGGGTTTGTGCCGAAATTTGGGGCGCTGTAGGCCTGTAACTTCCCGAGATATGGGCATTTTGGTCTACCGTGACGTAGAGCCATTGTTCAGCTATTTCCTTATACAAAGCGCAGAACTTCAAAACTCGATGTTTTTCGTTAGCAACGGTTTAGAAAAGTGGTTTTAAAAGCCGAAAATGGTTGAGAATCCGCCAATTTTGATCGATTTTGTCAGAAAAATTTCACTTTTGGACCAAAAATAAAAAATTTTGGTTCTCGCTCAATTTCACTTGTTAGAGTCCTAGAGAGGCCAACAACTCGATTTGCAGGTTTTTGTTGCACTTTTCTGAAAATCTATGGACTAATAGATATTGACGAATTGGGGTTTGTGCCGAAATTTGGGCGCTGTAGGCCTGTAACTTCCCGAGATATGGGCATTTTGGTCTACCGTGACGTAGAGCCATTGTTCAGCTATTTCCTTATACAAAAGCGCAGAACTTCAAAACTCGATGTTTTTCGTTAGCAACGGTTTAGAAAAGTGGTTTTAAAGCCGAAAATGGTTGAGAATCCGCCATTTTTGATCGATTTTGTCAGAAAAATTTCACTTTTGGACCAAAAAAAAAAAATTTTGGTTCTCGCTCAATTTCACTTGTTAGAGTCCTAGAGAGGCCAAAAACTCGATTTGCAGGTTTTTGTTGCACTTTTCTGAAAATCTATGGGCTAATAGATATTGACGAATTGGGGTTTGTGCCGAAATTTGGGCGCTGTAGGCCTGTAACTTCCCGAGATATGGGCATTTTTGGTCTACCCGTGACGTAGAGCCATTATTCTGCCTAAGCACTGCCGCCGTACAGAAAGTATAACCAAGATGCATAAAGTGTTGAAACAATTTATTATTGACACTCTGATATGCTTACAGGTAAAAAACTGAAAAATAAAGAAAGAACAATAAACAATGTGTGCATACTTTGCCATTAATTACAATGAAATGCTACAATGACATTTAACTTCTAACAACTTCATATGAAATTAGAGAAACTTATTATGAAAAATTTATCAAGATTTGTATTTCCGGAAAAGGTCCTAATGGCTCACCATACCCTCATTCATGACATAATAAAAGTGAACCAAAGGTCAAGGTCACAATTAAAAACCGATAAAAACTCGAATTACTATAAATTAATTTCTTAATCACAAACATATTGCATACTCCGTGCTTTCTTTACATCTTAATAAAGCATTTAAACATAAAAAATACTAATACATACTCCGTAGTAGGCTTAGATTTGACGATTTCCTGAGAAACAAAACCAAAACTGCAAATGGTTGCATGACGTTTGACTAACGTTTTTTACTGAAGAGTTCCAATTACATAAACAATAACAAAGAAAGATAACTCTACTATATATAGACATCACACTCCCCGCTTGATGACGTAAGTCATCACCACACATCTTAACATTATTTCATGCAAAACAAAATAAAAGGTTATAAACATGTATCTGACATTTAAGAGTTACAATTAACAAATTAGGAATCACTGGAAAGCAGTAACACTAGTTCAGTTACCGGACGTATAAAGCAGGCCGTTTTCCCGTTTCTAACTACCCGTATTTCACATTTTCGAACAAGTTTATCGGAGCCTTCGAAAGTTTTTAAGACTACACCCATCGGCCAGTCGTTCCTTGTTGCCTGTTTATCTCGCATTAAAACCACATCTCCCGGTGTCATGTTTCGTTTTGGCTCCTGCCATTTTCGACGCAACTGAAGTGTCTGCAAGTATTGAGTTTTCCAACGATGCCAGAACATTTCAGCTAACGTTTGGACGCGCTTCCATTCCTTCCGATATAAATCTTTGGTATCTTTTTGATGCAAAGGACACTTTTTCAGTGTGGTGCTATCATCAGATGAATGACTACTCTTTTCAACTTTCTGCGCGTCCTGTGCGTTAGTTTTATTCACTGTCACTGCAGTTCTCTCAACTCGTTTCGGCCCATAATTATCTCTCCTCACTACTGGTGTCTCATAAGCGAAACTTGGATTGTTACAAAATGCGACTCTGTTCACGGAGAAACTGTGCAAAATGCATAAACGGAGGGTAAGCCACATTGTGATTGTTCATATATTTAACGGCTGATGATGTCCACTTTTGTTGTAGATAGTGGGGAAGTTTGTTCACGATAGGCGTAACACCAGTGGATGAATCATAATGACCTAGGAGTGATTTCATTCTTCTGTCATATTTAATTGCCTCAATTTCGGATGCGAGATCAGAAAGTTCATACAGTTTCTTTACGTCCTTTACGCTTAGCTTAGGAAATGTCTCGACTCGCCTTTTCAAAGATGCTTCTATCATTTCCGGGCAACCATATCTTTCTTCAAGACGATTCCAGGCTCTTTCTAATCCTTTTATCGGATCTGACGCATTTGCTGACTTTATGCTTAATACATGCTTCTTCGACTCGGCTCCACACCATTTCAGGAGAAGATCAAGCTCTTCAATTGGCGTAACAGAGAGTTCCTTCATTACGTTTGTAAATGAGACCTTCCAGGTAAGATAACTTTCAGGTCTATCATCGAATGCTGAAAGCCGTGAAAGAAGCAAATCCTTCTTCAATAGGTATCGAGTAAATTCGCTCGATGCAGTCTGTGCAGGAAAGAATGAGTCGGCTCTAGAATTTAACGGTGCGTTATTATTGCGATCCTTTTTTGCAAAAGATCATTAGGCGAAGATGGCTCGTCAAAGTTTCGTAAACGAGAGAAGTTGTCACATTCAACAAACTGCTGTGTGCGACGAACCGGATCCACAAGCTCTTGATTAACAGTGTCAAATAAAGCAAATTAAAACATTCGATCACCTTGTTCCGACTGTTCCAGCGCTTGTGCCTCTGCCTCGGCTGCTGCGGCTTCACACTTTTGCACATTTAGTTCTTGTTCTACCGAAAGATCGGCTTTCTCTCTCTTGAGTTTCGCCTCCTCAAATGCGAATTTTTCTTCAAGAAATGCCTGCCGTCTTTTCATCTCTGCTTCTTTTTCGGCAAATTGTACACGTACCTTTGCTGCTTCAGCTTTTGCCTTTTTACGCGCAATCACTGAACTAACGTCACTTCGCTGCGAAACACTAGCTGAAGATGCTTTGGAACTTGCTTTGGAATGAGTTGATTTACTTTTACGTGAAACTACTGAACCTTTCTCACGCATTAAATCTTGTAACTTAGAATTTATTTGTCGTAATACAGAATCCATAAATATCTTGCGACCCGATTTTGTCGTGGACTGAGCGAGAGCAGCTTGATGACTTTCTACGGTTTTAGTCCGTCTACAAAATTCCACTAATTCTTCACATCGTGTCAAATGTTTTTTCATCCTGTCCTCCAGGATTGATTTCAATGATTGCAATTCTTTCTCGTCCTCGGTTGTGGAAATAATATCTGACATGGTTGCAATATCATTCCACTCTCTGTCAATGAACTCAACTCTGCGAGAGTAATTCTCTTCAAAGAAGGACCGTCCCTTTTCTGTAAGAGTTCGGTATGTTGCCGACTCCTCTTCAGTCGGTAATGTTGATAACGTCTCTTTATCAGCTGATTGGTCACCATGACCCGTCTTAGATTCCATGTTTGACATAATGGCTAGCCTGATATGGATTTTTTACTATTCTGCCTAAGCACTGCCGCCGTACAGAAAGTATAACCAAGATGCATAAAGTGTTGAAACAATTTATTATTGACACTCTGATATGCTTACAGGTAAAAAAACTGAAAAATAAAGAAAGAACAATAAACAATGTGTGCATACTTTGCCATTAATTACAATGAAATGCTACAATGACATTTAACTTCTAACAACTTCATATGAAATTAGAGAAACTTATTATGAAAATTTATCAAGATTTGTATTTCCGGAAAAGGTCCTAATGGCTCACCATACCCTCATTCATGACATAATAAAGTGAACCAAAGGTCAAGGTCACAATTAAAAACCGATAAAAACTCGAATTACTATAAATTAATTTCTTAATCACAAACATATTGCATACTCCGTGCTTTCTTTACATCTTAATAAAGCATTTAAACATAAAAAAATTACTAATACATACTCCGTAGTAGGCCTTAGATTATGACGATTTCCTGAGAAAACAAAACCAAAACTGCAAATGGTTGCATGACGTTTGACTAACGTTTTTTACTGAAGAGTTCCATTACATAAACAATAACAAAGAAAGATAACTCTACTATATATAGACATCACAGCCATTGTTCAGCTATTTCCTTATACAAAGCGCAGAACTTCAAAACTCGATGTTTTTCGTTAGCAACGGTTTAGAAAAGTGGTTTTTAAAGCCGAAAATGGTTGAGAATCCGCCATTTTTGATCGATTTTGTCAGAAAAATTTCACTTTTGGACCAAAAAAAAAAAATTTTGGTTTCTCGCTCAATTTCACTTGTTAGAGTCCTAGAGAGGCCAAAAACTCGATTTGCAGGTTTTTGTTGCACTTTTCTGAAAATCTATGGGCTAATAGATATTGACGAATTGGGGTTTGTGCCGAAATTTGGGCGCTGTAGGCCTGTAACTTCCCGAGATATGGGCATTTTGGTCTACCGTGACGTAGAGCCATTGTTCAGCTATTTCCTTATACAAAGCGCAGAACTTCAAAACTCGATGTTTTTCGTTAGCAACGGTTTAGAAAAGTGGTTTTTAAAGCCGAAAATGGTTGAGAATCCGCCATTTTTGATCGATTTTGTCAGAAAAATTTCACTTTTGGACCAAAAAAAAAAAATTTTGGTTCTCGCTCAATTTCACTTGTTAGAGTCCTAGAGAGGCCAAAAAACTCGATTTGCAGGTTTTTGTTGCACTTTTCTGAAAATCTATGGGCTAATAGATATTGACGAATTGGGGTTTGTGCCGAAATTTGGGCGCTGTAGGCCTGTAACTTCCCGAGATATGGGCATTTTGGTCTACCGTGACGTAGAGCCATTGTTCAGCTATTTCCTTATACAAAGCGCAGAACTTCAAAACTCGATGTTTTTCGTTAGCAACGGTTTAGAAAAAGCGGTTTTAAAGCCGAAAATGGTTGAGAATCCGCCATTTTTGATCGATTTTGTCAGAAAAAATTTCACTTTTGGACCAAAAAAAAAAATTTTGGTTCTCGCTCAATTTCACTTGTTAGAGTCCTAGAGAGGCCAAAAACTCGATTTGCAGGTTTTTGTTGCACTTTTCTGAAAATCTATGGGCTAATAGATATTGACGAATTGGGGTTTGTGCCGAAATTTGGGCGCTGTAGGCCTGTAACTTCCCGAGATATGGGCATTTTGGTCTACCGTGACGTAGAGCCATTGTTCAGCTATTTCCTTATACAAAGCGCAGAACTTCAAAACTCGATGTTTTTCGTTAGCAACGGTTTAGAAAAAGTGGTTTTAAAGCCGAAAATGGTTGAGAATCCGCCATTTTTGATCGATTTTGTCAGAAAAATTTCACTTTTGGACCAAAAAAAAAAAATTTTGGTTCTCGCTCAATTTCACTTGTTAGAGTCCTAGAGAGGCCAAAAACTCGATTTGCAGGTTTTTGTTGCACTTTTCTGAAAATCTATGGGCTAATAGATATTGACGAATTGGGGTTTGTGCCGAAATTTGGGCGCTGTAGGCCTGTAACTTCCCGAGATATGGGCATTTTGGTCTACCGTGACGTAGAGCCATTGTTCAGCTATTTCCTTATACAAAGCGCAGAACTTCAAAACTCGATGTTTTTCGTTAGCAACGGTTTAGAAAAGTGGTTTTAAAAGCCGAAAATGGTTGAGAATCCGCCATTTTTTGATCGATTTTGTCAGAAAAATTTTCACTTTTGGACCAAAAAAAAAAAAATTTTGGTTCTCGCTCAATTTCACTTGTTAGAGTCCTAGAGAGGCCAAAAACTCGATTTGCAGGTTTTTGTTGCACTTTTCTGAAAATCTATGGGCTAATAGATATTGACGAATTGGGGTTTGTGCCGAAATTTGGGCGCTGTAGGCCTGTAACTTCCCGAGATATGGGCATTTTGCTCTACCGTGACGTAGAGCCATTGTTCAGCTATTTCCTTATACAAAGCGCAGAACTTCAAAACTCGATGTTTTTCGTTAGCAACGGTTTAGAAAAGTGGTTTTAAAGCCGAAAATGGTTGAGAATCCGCCATTTTTGATCGATTTTGTCAGAAAAATTTCACTTTTGGACCAAAAAAAAAAATTTTGGTTCTCGCTCAATTTCACTTGTTAGAGTCCTAGAGAGGCCAAAAACTCGATTTGCAGGTTTTTTGTTGCACTTTTCTGAAAATCTATGGGCTAATAGATATTGACGAATTGGGGTTTGTGCCGAAATTTGGGCGCTGTAGGCCTGTAACTTCCCGAGATATGGGCATTTTGGTCTACCGTGACGTAGAGCCATTGTTCAGCCTATTTCCTTATACAAAGCGCAGAACTTCAAAACTCGATGTTTTTCGTTAGCAACGGTTTAGAAAAGTGGTTTTAAAGCCGAAAATGGTTGAGAATCCGCCATTTTTGATCGATTTTGTCAGAAAAAATTTCACTTTTGGACCAAAAAAAAAAAATTTTGGTTCTCGCTCAATTTCACTTGTTAGAGTCCTAGAGAGGCCAAAAACTCGATTTGCAGGTTTTTGTTGCACTTTTCTGAAAATCTATGGGCTAATAGATATTGACGAATTGGGGTTTGTGCCGAAATTTGGGCGCTGTAGGCCTGTAACTTCCCGAGATATGGGCATTTTGGTCTACCGTGACGTAGAGCCATTGTTCAGCTATTTCCTTATACAAAGCGCAGAACTTCAAAACTCGATGTTTTTCGTTAGCAACGGTTTAGAAAAGTGGTTTTAAAGCCGAAAATGGTTGAGAATCCGCCATTTTTGATCGATTTTGTCAGAAAAATTTCACTTTTGGACCAAAAAAAAAAAAATTTGGGTTCTCGCTCAATTTCACTTGTTAGAGTCCTAGAGAGGCCAAAAAACTCGATTTGCAGGTTTTTGTTGCACTTTTCTGAAAATCTATGGGCTAATAGATATTGACGAATTGGGGTTTGTGCCGAAATTTGGGCGCTGTAGGCCTGTAACTTCCCGAGATATGGGCATTTTGGTCTACCGTGACGTAGAGCCATTGTTCAGCTATTTCCTTATACAAAGCGCAGAACTTCAAAACTCGATGTTTTTCGTTAGCAACGGTTTAGAAAAGTGGTTTTAAAGCCGAAAATGGTTGAGAATCCGCCATTTTTGATCGATTTTGTCAGAAAAAATTTCACTTTTGGACCAAAAAAAAAAAAATTTTGGTTCTCGCTCAATTTCACTTGTTAGAGTCCTAGAGAGGCCAAAAACTCGATTTGCAGGTTTTT
>JARJEI010000105.1:0-93739 GCA_029955415.1 Lottia scabra | reverse complement strand
AACGCCCAACCACCTGGTACAGCATCACCAACAGCCCATAATGAAGGAAAAGGTCCATTTCCCTCTAACGAAATCGTTTTATCATTATCATTAATTTCTAACACATACTCACCCTTATCACCTGTAAATTTAAAGTTTTGATTAGCATCCTCTGCATTTTCAAGTTTTGAATCAATCGTATATCCATTGTTTTTAAAATACGTGTAGTTCAATTCGCTTTTCCAATCATCTTTTTTCTTAAAAAATCTAAAAGTACCCGATGATAATATTATTACGGTTTTTCTAACCCCATAAATGGGGGACTCTAACAATACTGACTTATTAAAATCCCACCCACTCGATAAGGCATCACCTAATGCGTAATAAGGTTCAGATGTAATAACGTCCAAAACTATCTCTTTTTTCTCATGGTCAATTTTTAACATATAAAGGCCTGGTGTTCCTCGAAAGACAAAATTATCATCATTATCTTCGGCGTCTTTTAATTTAGAATCTATCGTATACCCTCTATTTACAAAATATTGATACCCAACACTAGATAGAAAATCACCATTCGTTTGAAAAAAACGAAACTTATCTTCTGCCAAATTAACTCTTGCGATATTTTGGTGGTCGTCGTTACACAAAAGTTCGACGGCATTGCCCCAATCCCAAAGTGCATCTGGAACACCATCACCCAAAGCCCAAATAGAAACACACTCATTGTCCAACGTATAACTATCATTAAACACCCCAAATCCTAGAGTTGGATTACCATCATTATCAAATAAGGTGGCATTATCCCAATGTGACCCTGGAGCAGCTCCAAATTGTGTCGAACAATTCGTAGAAACCCAACATGGTTCCCAATAAACTAAACCCAACCCATTGCCTTCTTTCACCTCTCTTTTTAAATCCAAAAGAAACTCTAATTGCCCTTTTTGAGACGCAGGATATATTTTTCTATCCAAGAGATTATCAGCCATATCTGCATTTTCAGAAGTAAACGGGTAAGCCGTCTCTACTATCATCACCTTTTTGTTATACATTTTCCCCAATTTGGAAATGATTTCGGATATGTCAGACAATTCATACGTTGACCATTTTGGATAATAAGACACCCCTATCCAATCAAAATTTATAATACCATTCTCTCTCGCTTTTTCAAACCACCATAAAGTATTTTCTGGTTGGGCAATATGCAACATTATTTGCACCCTGGCGTCGTGTTTTCTCGAAATATCTCTCACTGCCTGAATGCCCTGATTAATCAATGACGCATTTCGTTCCCAATCTATTTCAATAGCACCTTGCTTTTTGTTGAGTATATTGGTGTTAATCTCATTACCAATCTGTACAATCTCTGGCAGCAAACCATTGAGCGCCAAATCATCCAAAGTCTCGAATGTATAACTGTATAATTTTTTAGCTAAAGCAGGTGTATCGTCTACAATCTCTGCCCAAGCAGCTGGTACTACTTGACTATCCGGATCTGCCCACGTATCTGAATAATGAAAATCCAATAGCACATCCATTCCCTGTTCTTTAGATTTGCGAATTGTTTTTTTGACATCATCATACGTTGAATATTTTGTCCAAGTAGTAGGGTCATGCCATAACCTAACTCTAACCAAATTATTTCCAGCGTTTTTAAGTATTTCGTACGGGTCTGTTGTTATACCAGATGGGTTATTATAAGATGCACCACAATCCAGCATCTCATTCAAATATGACAAATCAGATCCTATATAAAATTTTTGTTTAAAATTATTTTCTGATATACTAATACTTGGATCTTGAGTGTTGACTACTTTATATTTTTCGCAACTTAACAATACCAAAAAAAGAACACTTAAAACCAAATATTTCATTAAAATTTTCATAACACTTTTTTTTTACTTTTATAAATTATTAGTAACCGGGATTTTGTTCAATCGTTCCTTTTCCTTCAAGAATAACACCTGATGGAATAGGAAAAAGAATATGCTTTGAATTAGCACTCGTAGCGCCACGCTCTACAGCGTTTTCGACAAACTTTCCATGACGAATCAAATCTTGTCTTCTATGTCCTTCGCAAAACAATTCTCGTCCTCTTTCATCCAAAATTAGTGTTCTAAATTGCTCTTGCGTCAAGTCACTCCATACAGCAACGCCTGCTCTTTCGCGTACCTGATTAACGTACTGATATGCATCTGAAGGTCCTCTTTGTTCGTTAATAGCCTCTGCCACAGAAAGTAACACATCTGCATATCGATAAACTACCCAATCAATAGAGTAACCAGGACCATTGCCCTGAATACTAGTATATTTGAGAGGGATAACTCCTCTCAGATTATTTTTTCTATTAACGACAGTTCCACCGTCAGTCTCAAATTCTGAAATAATGGTATTCGTTCTTACATCTCCATCTTCAAATTTATCATAAAACATCCAAGGCATTGAGTAGTAGCCAGCCCAACCACCATTACGTGTTATCAATTTTGTGCCAGCAAATCCTTTAGCATAATTTGTAGGAAAAAGATGTTGCATAAAATAATTAGGAACGGCGTCATTACTTACAATTGCATAGATGACTTCATCATTACCAGAGGTAATGAAAATATCCTCATAATTAGAATTGAGAGAATAGGATTGAGTGTTAATAATACCTTTTCCTATAACTTCTGCTTTTGCCCAATCTTTAGTGTGCATATATAATTTCAACACAAGCACTCTAGCCAAACCTTTTGACACCCTTCCCCAATTTGCCGTCCTGTTATATTTTTCTGGTAATTCATTAGTTTCAATAGCATCTAACAAGTCTTGCTCGATAGTGCGAATATACTCTTCTTCTGATAATCTAGCCGTAATTGCAATATTTGAAAGTATTTCTGGGTTTATTTTTACATTTAACGGACCAAAAAAATCATATAAAATATACATTAGCCAAGCACGCAATATCTTTGCTTCTGCAAGATATCTATTTTTGATTGCGTCATTAACAGATGATTTTTCAATTTTATCAATTATATCTGTCGCTCTAGCCACATATCTTATCCGAGAGTATGTTGACGCACCAACACCGGAAAAGGTAGAGGGTCCCCAAGTGAAATTCAATATATGAGGATCCGAATTACTCCAAAGCTCATCGGTTGTCAATTCGCTTCGCATTAGATATGTTCTATTATTGGCATTGTACAAATAAGTGTACCAAACTCCAACACCAGGATCATTACCTCCCCAATCTACTGAAAATGAACTATATAAAGCAACTAAAGCTGCGTTAAAATCTTTTTCTGTTTGGAAAAAGTTTTGAGGTGTTAAATCATTAAAGACTTTAGGTTCCAATTTATTTTTACAGCCGACATACAATATGGTTATCGCCAACAATGATGTCAAAATCAATCTATTCTTGTATCTTTTTTTCATATTTTTTTGGGGTTAAAATTGAACTTCTAGTCCTAAAGTTGACGAAAGTGCTTGAGGATAAGGGTTGGTTGTGCTTAACTCAGGGTCAAACCCATCATAATTAGAAAATAAAGCGACATTTTGTAAATCAATAAATACTTTACCACTTTTAAACGGTAGTCTAGTGTTTTTGCCTATTGGTAAACTATATGTCAAATTGATATTTTTGATTCTCAAAAAGCTAACTTTTTTCAATAAAAAATCAGTTTCACCCGTTGGATTATTGCCACTGTATGGATTCGATGCAATACCAGGTAAAATACCATTAGGATTATCAGAGGACCAAACATCCTTTACACTTGTCAAAGTATTTGAAGGAGAAGAGTTGGCAATTTCAAATTTTGGGTAATATCCAAATCGTCGTGGAGCTCCCAAATTACCGTATGCAAAAACAGTTAAAGTGAAATTTTTATATCTAAAGTTAGTGCCAATACCATAATTAGCTCTTGGTCCCCAAGTGCCAAGTTTGACAACATCTTTAATATCTAGTTTACCGTCCTTGTTTTGGTCTACATACCTCACATTACCAGGAAATGCACCAGCCATATAATTAGGAACTTCTTCTAACGATTTGATAATACCGTCTGTTTGCCAACCATAAATATCCCCTAACTGTCCTTTTGGATCGACGTATTCTGGAAGAGCGACTTTTGGATTACGGTCTACCCATTCAGATTTAGTTGTTGTAAACGTGAAATTTGTGCTCCATTCAAAATTTTGAGTTTGAATATTGATTAAGTTTAGGGCAATATCAAGTCCTCTAGCCCTTGTAGAACCGACATTAGTGACCACCCTACCCACTGCGTTATTAGATGGTAATGGATCAAAATCTATCAGATTTTTTGCTTTTTTTTCGTATAATTCAATACTCCCGTTTATTCTATCATCAAAAAATGAAAAATCCACTCCTAAATCTATACTGGCGTTCGTTTCCCATGTCAAATTAGGATTGGGTACTTGAGATAATACTGCCCCAGTCTGCACCATATCTCCAAATGTAAATTGACCGCTAATATCATACAACTGAAGAGCATTGTCAGCAAGCACCACATTACCAACTTCGCCATATCCCACTCTCAATTTCAAATCTGACACCCAGTTATTTGACAAAAATGACTCTTCACTAACTCTCCACGCTGCAGATATTCCTGGAAATACACCCCATTTTTTATTAGAAGCAAAATTACTTGCACCGTCTCTTCTAATAACACCATTTAGAATATACTTTCCTTTAATCGTATAATTCACTCTAGCAAATTGCGACAGCCTTATCGTTTCTGACTTAAAAGAGTTTTGAGCGTTTTTCAGTTTTTGATTTGCAATTCCTACATTATTAAAACCCAAAGCATCAGTGAAAAAGCCAACCGACTGAAGACTAAACCCCTCCGAAATTGTATTATAAATACCTGCCCCCAATACCGCAGATAATACACTATTTTCAAACTGTTTAGAATACGAAAAATAAACCTCTCCAGTATAAGCATTATTTTCGTTTGTTGCTAACTGAGCCATCCCGTCTGGCAATTGTGCATTTTCTGCTATAGATGGCAAAAAAAACTTTCTTGTAGAAGTAGTTCTATCAAAACTACCCACCATCGTCAATGATAAATCATCATATAACTCTATGTCGAGTTTTGGTGTCATCGAAACTCTTCTAGTTAATAATTGATCTTTAATAGATAAAAAAGCAATAGGATTTGTTATCAATGAATTATATGATTTTGAAAAACTCCCATCTGATTCTCTAATTGGAATTGTTGGTGCAAAAGCATAAGCTGCTTGTAGCATATTAAATTTTTCGCTTCCTCCAGAATTAGAACCAGTAGACGCATTATTACTATCAATTTGACTAAAATTCGTCTTAACATTAAGGTCAAATCTTTGTCCAATTTTTTGAGTAAGGTTTAATCTTGCTGTAATTCTCTGGAAATCAGAGCCCTTTAAAATAGCATCGTTCCCATAATAATTAAATGAAGAATATACTCTAGTATTCTCATTACCACCACTTATAGAAATATTGTGTTCCTGTATTAAACCATTTTTAATAAGTTCGTTCAAGTAATTTGTTCCAGTATCGGTACTGCTAATATCATTTTCAGAAAACAAAGGTGTAAATCCACCTGCTGGTACATTTTGTGCACCATATGGGGCATATTTATTGTCAAAAAGATACTTATCAAAAGCCAATCGATTATGTTGTTTCATGAAATCTCGAGCATTCAAAAACAAAAGATATTCTTTCGGAGTTTGAAAAGTCACTGATCCCCTATAATTAACCGCAGCCTTTCCTGCTTTACCTTTTTTTGTAGTAATAAATATAACACCATTTGCTGCCGCTGATCCATATATAGCCGTTGTACTAGCATCTTTAATAACATCCACAGATTCTATATCAGAAGGATTTATGGTTGATAAAGGACTTCGATCAACGCCACCTCCAAAACCAATATCATTGCCATTTATACTCGGTTCAGGAGAACTATTAATCATAGGCACACCATCAATAACATACAATGGTTCGCCACCACCTCTAGGAGAGATATTGGCTCTTATATTGGCACTGACTCTTGCTCCTGGCTGTGCCGAACTCAAGCCCAGATTTAACCCTGCCACCCTACCTTGCAACATTTGATCAACAGAGGTCAACGAAGCCTGTTGTATATCATCAACTTTAACGTTAGCAATAGCTCCAGAAGCTTCTTTAATATTAGATGTACCATACCCCACAACGACAACTTCATCAAGCAAAGACGTATCTTCTTGCAAGATAACTGATAACACTGTTTGATTATTAACATCAATTTCTCTAGTCAAAAATCCCAAATAAGAAATAACAAGTGTAGCATTTTGGCTACTAACCATCAAAGAAAAGTTACCCTCAAAATCTGTTTGAATACCGTTACTTGTCCCTTTTTCTAAAACATTAACTCCTGCCAAAGGGATTCCATTTTTATCCACTATGTTCCCTTTGACAGACCACTCTCTGGCAACCCTACTGTGAGAAAATAAATAGAAACTATTAATATTAGCCTGCAACGTAAACACAATACATAACAGTGTACAAGCTATGCTTAACTTCAGCCTAAAATTTTTTAAAACAAAGTATTTAAATAAAAGTTCTTTTTTCATATTCAATTCCTGTTTATTATAATCGATTACCTGCTTCTAACAGATAATATTTTGTGAGAAGTTATTTTTCAAAATGACGAATTATTTCTAATTAAAAATCACTTGAGACCTTATGCGAACACCACTACTTTTGATAACCACAAGGAAAAGGATTTCTTATAAAACCCTAAGGGTAAAAACTCGTTTTTGAAGGGGCAAGAATTCGTTTTTACCAAAAAAATTGTCAAAAGCGATTCAAAAAAGTAAATTAAATCACTGATTATTAAATTAATAAGACTAAAATATTATTTTTTTGACAAAAATTCCGATGGGGCTTTACCAAAACGCTGTTTAAATAATTTACTAAAGTACTTTCTGTCAGAGTAACCGATTCGATAACAAACATCGGCAACGGAGATTCCCTCTTCTATTAGTAGCTGTTTCGCAACTTTCATTTTATAATCTTTGATAAAGCCCACAATAGACAAACTTGTCAAATATTTAATCTTTTTGTACAATACCGAATGACTCATACCCAACTCTTGAGCAACAAAAATTGCATTAAGTTTTTCAGAATTCAAATTATTATCAATCAACTCTATCAATCTCTGCAAAAAATCTTGGTCTATTTTGTTTTTTGCTAATTCATTAATCGGCATAATATAATCTGCCCGAAACCTATCATGCAATAATGCCCTATTTTTCAATATACTTTTTATACGCCCTTGCAATAAAGATTCATTAAATGGTTTGGTTACATAATCGTCCGCTCCTATATCATAGCACTCCAATTGATGCGAAACCGACGCACGTGCTGTCAAAAGTATAATCGGAATATGACTGGTTGGCACGTTAGATTTAATGCGTTTAGTCAATTCTATGCCATTCATTTTGGGCATCATAATATCGCTTATTATCAAATCTGGCATATACTTTTCAACCATTACAATCCCCTCCATACCATTCCTCGCTGTCAAAACTTCATAATTATCCGATAATATATCTTTTACATAATCTAATATATCTTTATTATCTTCTATAATCAATAATTTCTGATGTTTTACGTCATCAAGAGTTGTTGTTTTCTTTTCTTCAATATCAAGGTTGTCTACATAATAATCTACCAATTCACTATTAGATTTTTGCTCATCTATTTCAGTTTTTTCAAAGTGATTGTTGCCCTTTTTAAATTCAATAATGAATACACTACCAACCCCTTTTTTGCTTTCTACCCTTATACGACCGTGATGTAATGCTATAATTTCTTTCGAGATAGACAGTCCTAAACCAAAGCCAGATTTTTTATAATCAACATTAAATCTATTTGTCTGATAAAATCGATTAAATATCTTTTCTACTTTTTTTCTGGAAATCCCAATCCCTCTATCTTTTATTATCAAGGTGACGCTCTCCTCTTTCTCAAATAAAACAACATCTATTCTACCATTTTTATTAGTAAATTTAAATGCATTCGATAACAGGTTATACAGTACTTTGTCCATCTGATTTTTGTCAAACCAAATTTTTGATATTGACGTCTCACACTTAAAATTAAAATCAATGCCTTTTTTATTTGCCAAACTGACAAAAGACAAATAAGACTCTTCGCAAAACTCTTTAAAGTCTTCTTCTGTAACTTTTAATTGAATTTTATCATATTCCAATTTTCTAAAACGCAACAACTCATTTACTAAATTCAATAAATGGTTACCGTTTTTTTTCAACACATTCGATAACGTTGCCTTTTTATCATCATTTAATTCATTCGTTTGAATCAATCTGTTAATGGCACCAAGTATCAATGTAACTGGCGTTCTTATTTCATGAGAAATATTGGTAAAAAATTGCTGTTTTCGGTGATACAATTCAATATCTTTTTCATGTGTTATTCTTTCTATTGCTAAATTTGTCTTCATCCGTTCCCACGCGATAATGTACTTTCTAAACAAATAAAACACCATTACCACAAAGAACCCATAGATACAACCTGCCCACCACTGTTGCCAAAAAGGCTTCAAAACGGTGACCTGAACAGACGTATAACCATTTGACCATTCACTACCTAACTCCCGGCTTTTGACTTTGAAAATATAATGTCCTGATGAAAGATTCGTATAAGTAGCCGCTTTATTTTGACCTATTTCGCGCCAGTTTTCATCAAAATTGTCTAATTTAATAGCATATTCGCAATTAGAAGAAAAAGGAAACTTTAGTGCGGCAAATTCGAAGGTGATAACGTCTAAATTATGTTTCAAAACGATATTATCAACAGTAGAAATTTCTTGTTTTAATATCGAATTTTCATTTATCTCAACTTTTTTATTAAATAGTTTGAACGCCGTGAGCCTTACTTGAGGTGTTACATTTTTGACTAACATTTTTTGAGGATCTAGTTTAATAACGCCTTTCGAACCTCCAAAATACAACACCCCTTTTGCATCTTTAAAAATTGAATTAATATGATATTCTCCAGAAAGAGCAACAAATTTTCTAAACTTATCTAGTTTATAGTCATAATTAAAAATGCCCTTTTTGGAACTAAACCAAATAGTATCATGATTGTCTTCGATGATACCAGTGACCGTTTGATAACGAATATCATCATCATCAAATCGTCTAATATGCCTATTTTTCGTGTCAA
Organism: Lottia scabra; assembly: GCA_029955415.1. Lineage (NCBI taxonomy): Eukaryota > Metazoa > Mollusca > Gastropoda > Lottiidae > Lottia > Lottia scabra. The sequence continues at coordinate 84,564 of JARJEI010000105.1, read as the reverse complement.
TTACACTAACCCCTTCTCCCGCAGTACCAACCCAAAGATTTTGTTTAGAATCCTTAAAAACACTATAAACATAATCACTACTTATCGAGTTGTCATTAATTTCGCTGTATCTATAATGTGTAAATTTTTTTGTCTTGGTATCAAAAAAATTTACACCTCCGCCATAAGTTGCAATCCACAAATTCTCACCATCCCACTGTGACGAAATAACATTATTGCTACTTATCGAAGTTGAATCATCAATGTTTTTTTGAAACCTGTCAAAAGTTTTTTGTTTTCTGTCAAAATAATTAAGCCCTCCGCCCCAAGTTGAAATCCACAAATTTGCTTTTTTATCCTCAGCAATATATCTGACATCATTATAACTCAATGATTTTGGGTCGCCAGAATTTTCTTTAAATCGAGATATAATACCTTTCTCAACATCAAAGTTAACCAGGCCATTTACAAAAGTACCTAACCAAAATGTACCATTATCATCTTCTTTTATATGTTGAATATAATCTCCACCAACAGATCTATTATTTTTATTATAAAACACCCTTCCAGTAGTATCAACACGCATTAATCCACCGCCGTCCAGACCACTAAAAAAGCCTTTTTCATTTTTATAAATCGATAATACCGCCAAAGGCATTTGATCCTTTGACCCACTCGAAATAAAATCATAATTAGTCTTAACGCATACAACATTTACACCATCCCAAGCAGTCCCTATCCAAATATTTGAATCAGCGTCTTCCATTAACTCATATATAGCATTACTAGAAATAGAAAATTCTGACTGAGAATTATATTGAAAATGCGTAACAAAAGGGTTGCTCGCCTGAATATTATTAATTAAAAATAACCCATGTCCATCAGTAGCTACCCATATCATTCCATTACTATCAATCATGATTTTTCGTACTATATTAACTGGCTCATCTCTATTCAATATTTTCTTTGAAAACCTCAAATCAACCTTATTGAATACTAATAATCCCTCTCCATTGGTACCAATCAAAATATTATTACCATCCAATGCTTGGAGCGAATGGATAAAATTTGCAGAAAAATTATTATCAGATTTAACAGGTTCGAGGATCTGTTTTCGAGGATCAAACTTATACAACCCATCTCCAAAAGTGCCAATCCAAAAAATACCGCAATTATCTTCAAAAATACACCTAATGTCTTGGTTATTTCCTTTTATTTGCTGTTTGAAGGGTTTAAAAGAATGTTTTTCCTCGTCAAACCAACACAAGCCACTCTTTGTTCCCAACCAAATACGACCTGTTGAATCTTCAAAAATCGTATTAATTTCGTCATAAGAAATTAATTTTGAAGTTTGAGCGTTATTTTTATAAACGACAAATTGTTCTTTTAACGGCTGATACAAATTTAGTCCACCGCCCATAGTGGCCACCCAAAATCGATGTTTACTATCAATCAACAAATCAGAAATATCGTTTGCACTAATTGTACTATTTTGCTTATTAAAAACTCTAATTCTGCTTCCATCGTATTGATTCAGCCCATTATTAGTACCAATCCATACCAATCCATTCTTTTCTTTTATAAGACTACTAACTCTACCACTTGATAGACCACTGCGTTGATTTATTTTTTTAAAAATCCATTGTGATTGACTTTGACAAAAAAAAACATTAAAGTATATAAGTAAAAATAAAAAACAACCCCTAAATACGTTTTTTCGATTTATCAAAATATTTGCATTTTACAATACAATTTTAACAAAATTTCATAAAAAAAACCATCACTAAATCAATAACTTTAATAATATCTACATTTGATAACTGTTATTTTTGTAGAAATAAGACTATTTATGAACCTGCCAATCCACAAAATTTCATAATGCCCAAACTATCATTGAACATATACGCGTTTGTTCTTGATGGTGAAATAGAAATTAACAATGATACACTTTCCAAAAGAGATGGAATGGGTCTTTAGAATACCGACAGCATCCATCTAAAAGCCACACCAAACGCACATGTGCTTTTAATGGACATACCCATGACATTGTAAGTTGTGTTAGTGAGATTACGGAATACTTTCAGCGTATTTCAAAAAAATAAATTCGATTAAAATAACTCAAATTGCAATGATGTAAAAAGGATAAAAGGTGCTACGAAGCCCGTATTTAAAGTTAAAAAAGACGACAGTCTCACATTAACGCCATGGTACATGTACGGAGCAAAACCAATACCAGTTTTTTCTTTAAATGATTCATAAATCCCGTTGTTTCCTGCACTAGAGAATAAAGGAAGAAAGAACTCCCCAGCATATGCATAATAACCTACAATTGAAATAGTATCATTAAATTCATACCAAACATTTCTCCAACCCAATAACAACACTCTGTCACCAAAGCTATTTAACATTGTTCCAACATCAACGTACGACCTTCTCCCAATTTTAAAACCTGCACTTATGTATCGATTATCAAAAAACTGAGTATATTTTGTGTTTTTAGGTCTAATATGGTAAATAAAAGACCCTGCGTTTACTGTCAAAAAAGGATGTTTTTTCTTTTCTATTTTATATTGTGAATACCCAATAGCCGGAATCAAAACTAACAGAAGAAAGACTATAAACACGCTTTGTTTTATGTGTTTCATCTAACAATATTTACCTCACTTAATTTATTTATCGCCAAATATATAAAGAATTATTACCATTATTTGATTAACTTCCACAGGATTGTTATTTTATTTACTTTTGAGATTAATAAAATGGATATCTCATCCTAATTACGCCACATTTTAAGCTATCAAAAGGCCATCTTTGATTTCAACTACTTGATCAGACAGTTGCGCCAATTCCTTATTATGCGTTACGACAACAAATGTTGTTTTCAGCTCATTTGTCAATTCTTTGAACAACAAATGAAGTTCTTTGGCATGTGCCGTATCAAGATTACCACTGGGTTCATCCGCAAAAACAATACTCGGATTGTTAATCAAAGCCCTTGCAACGGCGACTCGTTGCTGCTCCCCTCCTGACATTTCAGATGGTTTGTGATTGGCGCGTTCTGAGACCGACAATCTTTCCAAAATTTTGAGCGCATCATTCTGCACCTCTTTTTGATGCCTTCCACCAATATATCCAGGGATACAGATGTTTTCTAAAGCCGTAAATTCTGGCAAAAGGTTATGGAACTGAAAAATAAACCCGATATTTTTATTTCTAAAAAAAGACAACTTATTGCCCTTTAACAATCTGATATCCTGACCATTAATTTCGACTGTACCTGCAGAAGGCCTATCGAGGGTTCCCAAAATTTGCAACAAAGACGTTTTGCCTGCTCCAGAAGAGCCCACCAGTGACAAAAGCTGAGCCGGAGCAATGTCCAAATCAATCCCTTTGAGCACCTCTAGTGCGTCATACCGCTTTTTTATACCTCTTGCACGAATCATTTTTACAATGATATTTAAAAGAAAGAGAAAAGTTTCATCTTAATAACTCATATTTATATTAAATTACAAAAAAATACTCAAATCATGAATATACACGAATATCAAGCAAAAGACATTTTAGCAAAATACGGTGTTGCAATACAACGCGGAAACGTAGCAAACACGCCAGAAGACGCACTTGAAGCGGCAAAATCATTGAACAAAGAAACCAACACCTCATGGTACGTCATCAAGGCTCAAATCCATGCCGGTGGAAGAGGAAAAGGGAAAATCAACGAGACAGGCTCTAACGGCGTTGTGCTCGCCAAAAGCCAAGATGAAGTAAAAGACAAAGCGTCAAAAATCCTCAATGGCACCCTTGTAACTCATCAAACTGGTCCCGCAGGCAAAACAGTCAGCAAAGTGCTCATCGCAGAAGACGTTTATTATCCGGGCGAAAGCGAACCCAAAGAGTTTTACCTAGGCATCCTACTTGATCGCGAAAAAGGTCGTAACGTCATCATGGCATCTACAGAAGGTGGCATGGACATCGAAACCGTTGCCGAAAACACACCCGAAAAAATTATCAAAGAGTGGATCGATCCTAAAGTTGGTTTGCAGGGTTTTCAGGCAAGAAAAGTAGCATTTGCTCTTGGACTAAGTGGAGCCGCATTTAAAAGCATGGTGAAATTCATCTTTTCTCTTTACAAAGCCTACACAGAAACAGACTCATCTATGTTCGAGATTAACCCCGTTTTGAAAACATCTGATAATAAAATTCTAGCAGTCGATGCCAAAGTCAACATTGACGATAATGCCCTATACAGACATCCTAGTATTGTTGATTTGAGAGACATTCTCGAAGAAGACCCCTCGGAAGTAGAAGCTGAAAAAGCAGGGCTCAATTATGTCAAACTAGATGGTAATGTCGGCTGTATGGTCAACGGAGCTGGTCTCGCAATGGCAACGATGGATATCATCAAATTATCTGGCGGGGATCCTGCAAATTTTTTGGACGTCGGCGGAAGTGCCAATGCCCAAACCGTAGAAGCTGGATTTAGAATCATCCTATCCGACCCAAGTGTCAAAGCAATACTCATCAATATTTTCGGTGGTATCGTCAGATGCGACCGTGTTGCCAATGGCGTTGTACAAGCCTACCAAAATATCGGAGATATCAACGTTCCTATTATCGTTCGACTACAAGGTACCAATGCCGTCGAAGGGTCTAAAATCATTGAAAATTCAGGGTTAAAAGTAGTATCAGCTATCCTTTTAAAAGATGCTGCCGAAAAAGTTAAAAATGTGCTGAAACAATAAATAATCAGCTCACTATTATAATTTATTTCATGATATACTAAATATGCGATTATGATTATTGGCGTACCTACAGAAATCAAAAACAATGAAAACAGAGTCTCTCTAACACCCAGTGGTGTCAAAGAACTGATCAAAATGGGGCACACTGTGGCGGTTCAGTCTGGTGCTGGACATAATAGTGGTTTTACTGACGAGCAATACCTCGAAGAAAAAGCCCTGTTGCTACCTAGCATAGAGGAAGTTTATGAAAAATCTGACATGATTATTAAGGTCAAAGAGCCCATCGAAAAAGAATATGCGCTTTGCCGAAAAAATCAGTTGATTTTCACTTATTTTCATTTTGCCTCTAACCAAGCATTGACAGATGCCATGATAAAATCAGGAGCGGTTTGTTTGGCATATGAAACAGTCACCTCGCCAAACGGAAGTCTGCCTCTACTCATACCGATGTCAGAAGTAGCTGGCCGAATGGCAACCCAAGAAGGTGCCAAATACCTAGAGCGTCCCTGTGGCGGTTTGGGTATATTGCTTGGTGGCATCCCTGGTGTACAACCAGCCAAAGTTTTGGTTTTAGGTGGGGGTATTGTAGGGACACAAGCCGCAAAAATGGCAGCTGGCTTGGGTGCAGATGTGACCGTTATGGATGTTAGTTTACCCAGATTACGGCACCTTGACGATATCTTGCCAGCCAACGTCAGTACGATGATGTCTAACGAGTACAATATCAGAAAAATGATTCCAACGCATGATTTAATTATAGGTGCTGTATTGATTCCTGGTGCCAAAGCGCCTCACTTGATTACCAAAGATATGCTGAAAGAAATGCGGAATGGCACTGTATTAGTAGATGTTGCCGTTGACCAAGGAGGATGTATCGAAACCTGCAAGCCAACAACCCACCAAGATCCCACCTATACCATTGATGGAGTCTTACATTACTGTGTTGCCAATATGCCGGGTGCTGTACCCTACACATCCACAATAGCCCTGACAAATGCCACGCTGCCATTCATCAACCAGATTGGCAAAATCGGATGGAAGGAAGCCTGTCAAAACAACCAAGGCTTAAAAAATGGACTTAATGTCGTCAATGGAAAAGTGACTCATAAAGCTGTAGCAGAGGCTTTTGACCTCGATTACACACCCGTCGAAACCGTGTTATAAATTGTATTGCATAACAAAAAAGAAGGGGAAATACCAAACTAGTATTTCCCCTTCTTTTTTTAGCCTAAAACTGATAACCTCATTTTAAAGAAACAAGTAGATGAAATAAACCACTACTACTCTATCTCAGAAAAACAACTATTGTCCATTTAAAACACACAGATTTTAAGCTCGAATTTGTTTAGCCATATCAAGCGCTTGTTTGACCGCCTTGGTAAGACCTGCGTAATCTTCATTTTTAATCACCTCTTTCGAAATCAACTGAGACCCCATACCAACACACGTTACACCAGCCTTAAACCACGCCGACATACTTTCTACAGTAGGTGCGACACCACCAGTCGGCATTATGCTTGTCCAAGGGCAAGGCCCCTTAATCGCCGCCACAAAACTAGGCCCATAAGTACCACCTGGAAATAATTTCACAACCTCGCAGCCAAGCTCTTCCGCTCTTGCGATTTCTGTTAAAGAACCGCAACCCGGAGACCACGCCACTTTCCTTCTATTGCAAACCAAAGCAATGTCCTCACGCAATACTGGCGTAACAATGAAATTAGCACCCAAAGCAATAAAACGAGACGCCGCCGCCGCATCTGTCACCGATCCTACACCCAACATCATCTCTGGCAAATCAGTATTAGCGTACTTGCTCAACTCAGAAAACACTTCGTGGGCAAAATCTCCCCTCGCTGTAAACTCCATCAACCTCGAACCGCCGTCATAACAGGCTTTCAGTACCTTCTTGGCGATATTAATATCCGAATGGTAAAACAATGGCACAACGCCATTACTTTCCATCATTTGTGCAACTTGAATTCTTGTAAATCTTGCCATAATATTATCTACTCACGCGTCCAGAAGCGTCTCCGCTCATTAATTTTTCAACTTCGTCAATTGTCACTTGATTAGCGTCACCATAAATAGTATGTTTCAAGCAAGATGCCGCAACCGCATAATCCAATGCTTTTTGATCATCGTTTGGGTACGTCAACAAACCGTATATAAGCCCTCCCATAAAAGAATCGCCTCCACCTACACGATCCACAATATGCGTAATCTGATATGTTCTAGTTTTCAAAAACGAATCTCCGTTGTACAAAACACCAGACCACGTATTGTGTGACGCCGAGATAGATCCTCTCAAAGTTGTGATTACTTTTTTAGCACGAGGAAAACGTTCCATCAACTTTTTACAAACTGACTCATACGCAGACGCATCTACACTATCGCCCTTGGTAACATCCACAGTATCTGGATGAATGTCAAAATGTTTTTCAGCATCTTCTTCGTTACCCAAAATAATATCACATCCCTCAACCAATGCTGGCATGACTTCAGAACATTTCTTACCATAATTCCACAAATTTTTACGGTAATTCAAATCCGTAGAGACCGTAACACCCATTTTATTTGCTACTTGTATTGCCTCTAGGCACGCATCCGCAGCCCCTTGAGAAATCGCAGGCGTGATGCCTGTCCAATGAAACAAGTCTGCTCCCTTTAGCACCTCATTCCAATCAATCATGCCTGCTTCAATGGATGACATAGCAGAGTGTGCACGGTCGTATACAACTTTACTACCTCGACTGACAGCACCTGTTTCTAAGAAATAAATTCCTAAACGCTCTCCACCATACACGATATGGTTGGTTCCAACGTTTCGCTTTCTTAATTCCATCAAAGCACAAGTGCCAATATCATTTTTGGGCAAACGTGTTACAAATTCCACAGGAATACCATAATTGGCCAACGATACCGCAACATTGGACTCGCCTCCGCCATAAATAACATCAAAGGTGTTGGTTTGCGAAAACCTCAGTTTCTCAGGCGGTGCCAACCGCAACATAATCTCTCCAAATGTGACTACTTTTTTCATTTTCAATAATATTATGAGTTAAATTTGATAATATATAAACTATAAAGCAATATTATAGTAGACAAAATGAAATTTGCCTACTGTATATTATTCTCAGACGACACTTAATCTAACAGTTTATCATTGATACCAAAATTACTTGATTTTCTCTTAAATTTCTAATCATAAACAAGTAAAAATTGATATTTTTCACTAACTAAACGCCAATCCTCCGTTGATGTCAATATTATTGCCATTGAGAAAAGACGATTTGTCCGAAGACAAGTATGCAACCAAATCAGCCACCTCAGTAGCTTGTCCTTCTCTTTTCAATGCCGTAGCATTGGCAACGTTTGTGCGTACTTGCTCTTTTGTAAAATCATCGTGAAACCTCGTCGCAATCATACCTGGACAAACGGCATTTACACGAATACCTTGAGGGCCAAACTCTTTCGCAAATCCTCTTGTCAAAGTCATCACAGCTCCTTTTGCCGCCGCATAAAGCGTCGCACCAGGACCACCACCATCTCTTGATGCTTGTGATGCCAAATTAACAATAGCACTCCCCTTTGTCAAAAGCGGTTTAAACGCTTTCGTTACAAACACGACTGCTTTAAAATTAACACCCAATAATAACTCGTAAAAAGCATCATCGACTTCTTCAATTGTCCTTCTACCAAATAACCCACCAGCATTATTAATCAAAACACCAACTTCGTCTCCGTATGCTTTTTTTGTTTCATCAACCAACCTTGCAATATCAGCGGGTTTAGTAACATCTGCCTGTACGATGATCCCTGTTCCTCCTACAGCTTTTATTTGCTTCAGGGTTTCTTCTCCCTCTTCTTTACTTTCAAAATAATTGACCACAATTTTTGCTCCTTGCTTTGCCAACTCTACAGATATAGCACGTCCAATATCTCTTGCGCCGCCAGTAACGACTGCGACTTTTCCTTCTAAATTTTTCATATAATTTATTTTTCAGTTTATAATTTTACTCTATTTATCTATCAACTCTATTTATTTTTTTACACAATACATATACCGATAACACGCCCAATGGCACAAAAACCGCAATCAACACAAAAGCCGGTGTATATGATACTTTTGTGATTATAGGGATTAAAAAATTCATAATAATAACAGAAAAAACACCGACCATTCCACCAATTCCGGCGAGTGTTCCTACATTTTTTCCGCTAAATAAATCACTTGGCAAAGTTTGTATATTCGAAATTGCAAATTGAAAGCCAAATAAGACCATTGCTACAATCAACACAAATTTGGTTGGTGTATCAGCAAGCAAAATGGTCGCTAATAATCCCAAAAACATCAACAACCCACCCATCCAAATAGACCGCTTGCGTGCTGTATCAATCGAATCTCCAGACGAAATCCAATGCCCTGTAAATAGCCCGCCAGTTATACTACCAAAAGCTGCGCCAACATAAGGTACCCAAGCAAACATACCGATTTCCTTGACATCAAATCCATAGGTTTTCTGTAAATATATTGGCATCCAACCAACAAATAACCACCATATTGGTTCCAAAAAAAATCTGGATGTCAACACCGCCCAAGCTTCTTTGTGAGACAACAATTCTTTAACAGACAAACCTTTAGAATCTTCTTTAGTGGCGTTTTTGTCAAACTTTCCCTCTAAAATATAATCTCTTTCTTCGTCATGAATCCAAGGGTGCTCTTTTGGTCCTTTTTTATTAATAATTAACCACGGAATCACCCACAACATACCCGTAAGACCTATGACCAAAAACGTGATTTTCCACCCAAACCCAAGGTACAAAAACGCAATTAATGGCGGTGCAATAACAGAACCAAATGAAGCGCCAGCATTAAAAATGCCCTGAGCAATCGCACGCTCTTTGATAGGAAACCACTCAGCGTTACTTTTTACTGCTCCTGGCCAATTCCCAGCTTCAGACACTCCCAATAAGACACGAAAAACACCCAATGACATCACACCCCGAGTCAATGCATGCAAAGCCGATGATAAAGACCAAACAAAAATCGACAAAACATAGCCTGTTTTCGTCCCAACTTTGTCATACAATCTACCAGAAAATGATTGTCCCAACGCATACGCCACCATGAAAATATTTAGGATAAACGCATAATCTGTTTGTGTCATCCCCAAATCTTTGGAAATACTTGGCCACATAATTGATAATGCAGAACGATCAATATAATTAATAATCGTCGCAAGACAAATCAATCCAATAATCCACCATCTAAGCCCTTTAACTTTCATTCAACTAAATTTAAAAGAAAGTAGCAGTATCTACTTTCAACCTAACATAATTTATAAAAAAGTAAAAAACCGACTCTATCAAATCTAACCTTTTCTACTTTTCTTTCTCTGCATAACAATACTGGTGCAAAGCTCTAAAATGAACATTCATTTTTTGATATGCCGACTCCTCATCTTGTGCGACAATCGCATCATATATATCCTTATGCTCTTGTATGCCTTTTATACTTGAATCCTCATCGCACACATGGTACTTCTGAAAATTCATAATGATACCCGGCGTAAGCAACAACAATACCGAATTCATAGAATCATTCTTTGACGCTCTTGCTATCGACAAATGAAATAACAAGTCCTCTTGTACAGCATCTTCATAACTCAACACTTTGGTGCTATACGCTAACAAAGCCGAATTTATCCTGTCCAAATCATCTTGATCTCTGTTCCTCGCAGCCAACATAACCGTTTTCAACTCCAATAATATGCGCGTTTCGACCAAAGACTTAAACGTTGTCTTCTTAAAATTCAACATATTATCAATCATGCCATTCATCGCCACTATTCCAAATTCGGCAATAATCGTCCCACTCTGTGGTATCGACTTCAAAATACCATAAAACTCCAACTGCTGCATCGCCTGCCTCAAACTAGACCGGCTAACATCGAATCGTTCTGCAAGTACCCTTTCGGAAGGCAACCGATCCCCTGGTTCCAAGTTTTTATAATTTATAAGCTCTTTAATCTTAAGTATAATTGTCTTTTGAGATTCAAGCTTGTTGTCATTTAACTCTAGTGCTATAAAATATTTTTCCATATGATTAATTATCTCTATGATTACTAATGTGTCACTTTCAAATCATAGTAATGTACATATGCATAGGCATTCTTGTCTGTCGTTTGCAAGTAGTTACCAGCTTTGAAGTAATTTTCAAAAATGCCCCATTTTTTGATACTTTCATTATCATAAACTACTTTTTCTTCACCATCATTGAACGTCACTGTCAAACTATTTTTTGTTGCTATAACTTCAAGTTTAAATTTTTCATTTCCGACATATTTTTTAAAAACATAACCATCATCATCTGTCCAAGCGTCTGTTTCCAAAATAGCGTTGCCCATTAATGACGTATTTTTTAACTTTTTCGTTTTAACTCTTATCTTTCCCTCTTGCCAATAAATTTTCAGTACCGGAGGCGCATTGTTATCTTTCTGCCCTATCAAGTCTCGCTGTTCATTCGTCAACCGACCGTGTATTTGCATAATGATGACACGATGCAACTTTCCATCCGCATCCTTGCTTATTTTTTTGACTGCCAAAGTTCCTTGCATTTGCCCTCCCTGTACAAAAGTCCAATTGATATTGTTTTGTCCAGGTTCAATCTGTTCTCGAAGCTCGGTTCTAGAGTACTTTGAATTAGACGTTGACGCATCTGGTGTTGCATAAAAAACCAAAGCATTCGTGTCTGGGTCATCATACATATATTTTTTGACCATCTCATCCGTTTGATACTGTAGAATCTGTGGCGGACTAACTTCTGTAGGCTTCCCTACAGGCAACGTCAGCTTCCAGTGACTCAAATCAATATTAGATGCTTTTTGCTCTTTTACCGTTTCTTTGTTTTCTGCAACCACCAAATCTTGACTGTCTTTTTGTGATGTACTGGCGTCTTTACAACTCAGAACACCCGCAATAAAACACAGTGCTAAAAACACAACACGACTATCCAAATTATCCAAAGGGTTTTATCAAATTTTCAAGGAACAAATAAACTATTTTTTTAAAATTGGTTTTCTTAACTGGTCAACCAATTTTAAGTCTAACAAATATACACTAATTTCATTAAGAGAAAAACATTTCACTGCTTAACTTTTAAAAAAATCTTCTCGATGTGGAGAGAAAACATCTATAAGTATACCATCCTCAATACAAACCGCTCCATGCTCTACGTGAGGGGGAATGTAAAAGGCATCTCCTCCCTGTACAACTTTTTCTTCATTGCCGATTGTCAGTTTGAATTTTCCACTAACCACATAAGTCGTTTGAGAGTGGTAGTGCTCATGTAGCGCTCCAATTCCTCCTTTATCAAAACAAACTTTAACAAGCATAATATGTTGGTCATAAGCCATGATTTTTCTTTTCATTCCTTTTCCAACCTGCTCCCATTCCAATTTATCATCAAAAACAAAAGCGTCACTAGGTGTAATCATAATATTTAGAAATTTTAGTTACTTAGTTAATAAATAATGCCCCGTCCATTTGAAATCCCGTCCATTCAAAGTCACACTATTGTCTCCACCCGAAAAAGATACAAACAGAAAAAGGTCTTGTAAATCATCCATTTTTTTATCAATTTTTATCACAGCGTATGCCTTATTTTGTTGTAATACTTCGATTTTTTTTATCACAGGATGAGAGTCGTATGCCGTTTCATTGACAACATCGTAATGACCGTGTGTCTCAATAGCCGATATATAAAATGTATTGTTTCGTTTCGGTTTTCTCAAAACAACCAATGGGTCTCGCCTCAAATTGAAAGATGAGTCATTGGCTCCTACCCGATTATAAAATACCTGATCACCGCTATCCAGACAAGACACCAAAGAATAAAATTTATTTTGATTAAGCCATGTGAAAGTAAAATCTGTATCTTTATTAATATCCGATTGGGCCTCCACAAACAAATGTTGATAACCAAATTTATCCCCAAAAGGATTCAACTTTTCGCTGCTATTTTTGTCCACATTTGTACTGATAATCTGTCCGATATAAGGATACGACAAATCGTATATATGCTCTTTTTCGCTGTATAATTCAAAAAAATCTATCACAAGAGGGCTTCCAAAATCCTCATCGTTCAACAAAGCAACCGTTCTTCTCATCAAAACTTGGGGATACGCATGCTGGTCCTGCACACATATTAATTTTAGATTAGGGTTAGAGTAATCCGAAAATACTTTTTGACCATGGTGCAAACTGCTTTTTTCTATATCGCCGTCGAAATGCGATTTTTTATCAACAACCACAGTTCCATGTGCGATGGATTGCTTGGCCCACGTTTGATTCTCTTTCAGATATCTTCCGCCATTTTTTTGTTCTACATTGACAAATCTCGCCATACCATAATCCTGTATTACTTCTATATTTTCGTCGTACAATGCCATGGATAATTTATCAAAATGACCGTGGCTCAACCCATGTTTGGTGTATTTAATAACCGCCGAAACTTCCCTATCATGTAAAGTATCTTTAATTCTTAAAATTGACAATCCTCCGCTTTCACCTTTAAATCCGTCCGTCAAATCCATCGATTGCCTCTCAAACATCTTAGTTTTGTTATTTTTTATCCCCAACGCCACACTCAATCCTGTGCCGTCCGTTACAATATTGCCCTGTTTTTTTGCAATGCTCAGGAGTTGCGCATCTTTTACGCCATAATAGTACGCAATATCAACAGCCGAAATCATGGCAGAGGAATGAATAGACATACCCTTTTGAGCATCATTAAACGAAAAAAAATCACCATTTGGTTTTGTGAGATTCAACAAAGCATAAACGGCTTTAATTAAAACCTGATTTTTGTATTCAAATATTTTTAATTCGGGTTTAACATTTTCCAATGCAGACGCAAACAACAAATATGGATACATTGCATAACGCTGGTAATAAGGACCTTCTGTATAATATCCATCTGGAGAAAAAGCCGCATCAATATTGGCAAAAAATCCTTTTTTCTGTTTTTTATCATAAATGCTACCCCCATCATCATCTTTTTTGTCAAGGTTCACTTTTGCACCTTTAAAACCATACAAAGCACGGTTCACCAAATCATCATGTCCCATAACCAAACCAATCATCCCGACTCCAGCAATACCCCATGTGCTATGGTTATGTATTCTATTGAAAAACTGTGGATTATCCCTAGAAAGAAAATCAGCAAAAGGAACAAACAACTCTTTTTCTAACCTCCGTCTATCTTTTTCGTACAACCAATCATAAATACAATCAAAAGCCTGACTCATATAAACCAACCAATTAGCATCGTTTAGACACTGCCAAAAAAGCTTGCCTCTTGCATACGATTTATCATAGGGGTGTAAAGGCAAACCCTTGTACATATCAGCATATCTGAGCAACGTTCTTTTGACATGTTCGGCATATTTTTCATCACCAAGCAGCTGAAACAAAATACCCGCTTTTTGCAAAATAAAAAAATTCTTTTTGTGTCTAATATGCGTATATCCACCCGCTTTATCTTTTGGCACAGGTACCAATATCCCTTGGCTAATGTCCTGGTCAACCTCTTCTTTCATTTCAGCAATCGCACGATCTAACATAGGTAAATCTCCCATATTAGCCTTTATTTGCTCGACCGTTTCAGGTGTTAAAATAAGTTGAGGATGCCGATTTTGAGCACTATTTTCTAAAGGTACACCCAATAACAATAGTCCCACAGATAACAACTTTATTAATTTAATTATCAATGACTTAAAGTGATTTAGTTCCATAATACATTTAACCCTCTAAAATTATTTATATCAATTTAATTATCAACAACTTAAAATAATCATCTTCCATAATAGATTTAATTTCACAAAACCGTTTCATTCTGTTTTATTTAAAAACCGTTCTATCAATTTAAACTCGAAAAATATCATTCCTGTATAACTCCCAAATCCTTTCCATCTGTGCCTTTTTCTCTCAACAAAGATTTTTCTGATAACATGAAGCTCTCCTCGTCTTTAAACCCATTTTTCAACATCCAATTATTTTCTAAGCGAAATTTTTGATCTCCTGTAATCTCAACATTTTTCGTCGGCTGAAAATTATTATTGACAATATTCACAATCGGATCACCTACCACCAAATGCGATTGTATGGATTTCGATTTATTAAAAATATTATTTTTGATATCAATAACCTGAACACCGTACAATGCAACTGCTGCATCAATTTTATTTTTCTTTCCATTGCCCACATTATCAAACACACAATGGTCTATATCGAGAAATGGACCAAATGTACTCTCGTCTTTTCCTCCTCTATAAAGATGTAAAACCGCACCGCCTATATCCTTGAATATATTGTTTTTCAAAATAACATATTCGGCATTATAAATACCAGTATCATCAATTTCCTTGTCCAAAGCCATCACATTACCAGATATGGTTTGAAACCTAGAGCCAACAATACTGATCGAGTCAGCAAATGTATTTTTTGAAACTTGTATGACATCAAAAGAATGATTAACGTCTAGATTGACAAAATCACAATCATCAACAAACAATTTGTAGTTTTTGTTCATCGAATATCGACTCGTCCTAATCACGGCATTCCCAGAACCGTCTGGAGCATTCTCTCCATCAAACAAAATATGTTTTAGTGACAAGCTGCCTCCATTTTGGATTTCAAAAAGGGCCTTCTTTTCAAACAAAACGTTTGGTTTATCCTTTCCCATACTTCTCACCGTGACAGGGTGTGTAATTTCAATCGTTTTAGATGTTTCATACGTTTTTCCAGATTCCAAAGCCAATATATCCCCAGCATCAGAACCTTTATATGCATCGTACAGCGTGTTCAAACCTGGCTTAACCGCAATGATTTTGCCACTATCCAAAATAGTTTTAGGTTCATTTTTCAAATACCATGATGCGCCTGTCTGTTTTTTTGTGACAACTGGTGTTTCAAAATGCGCCCCCTCTTTTAGTTTTGGTTTAGGTTTTAATAAACCATTTTCATCTTTTACCCATTTAATTTTTTTCTCTTTTAAAAAAGGTAACGCTTCTAAATTTGAATTTTTCGCGACTATGTTTCGAGAAAATTTAATACCACTAATATCATCATAAACTGTAAACAGATTACGCTTTTTTTCATTATAAAATATATTATTGCGCATAACAGAATTTTTGGGCGTAGCCGCTCGTTCCTTATCACTTCCAGCACACAATTGGATATGTTCACAGTCAATAAAAGTATTATTTTCTACCATCGCATCCACGACTTGGTGATAACGATTGATTGGTGAGTTGGGCACGCCATTCATAATGACAAATGCTCCTCGAAACCGATACCCAGTCAATCCATACCCGTAATTATTTCTTACAGTTTGATGACCATTAATCACCCTGATACCACCAGTACTGGGTTTGTGATTACCTAAAAAAACATTATTTTCAACAATTGTGCCACTACCATGCCGCATCGTCAATGTACCTGTGCACTCATAAAAAACATTCCCTCTATAGGTATTAGAACCTGATTTGTTTGAAATAATTTCATGTTCGCCATTACAACGGTCAAAATAGTTATTCCTCACCAAAGTATTGGAGTTGGTCAACGAAAAATGGCTCGTTCCAATTCGCAAAGTTTCTCCTCCATTTGAACCGAGATTTTCTCTCGGTCCAAAATAATTATACTCTATAATATGCTCATTTTCTTGACTTTTTTTGGAGTTGAGCCTCACAATCATCGTAACACCTCGGTTGCCCTTTCCTTCAAAATGGTTATGGTCTACTCGATTATGTTTACCATATATAGCTACCCATGTATCTTGTTCGTGGCGTTCAGGATTGCTATAATTATCAATCACACACTCTGTCAAACGGCAATAATTAGACAAATTTTCATTATTTTCTTTGAACGATACAACCTCGTTAGTCGCAGTATATCCATTTCTAAAAACCAAACCTGACACTACCAAAAACGTTCCAGACAAACGCAAATTAGATTGCCCCTCCAAAAACACCTGCCCTTTCTTCTCAGCAGTCAGCACAATGGGATTATTTTGCGTGCCATTTCCTCGAAAAAGTAATTCGGCATCTTTCCAAACACCATTTAACAACCGAATCGTGTCTCCTGGTTGCACTTGACTCACTGCTTTATCGAATTCAGCCGTTGTTTTTACTGTTCTCACCTTTTGAGCAAATCCTATATCTAAACAACACCATACAGCGCAAAAAACACATAGAAAATTAATTGTCAAATTATTACGATTACACTTCATCACTTTCAAATGTTAAATAATATTAGAGTTTTAAAATCTCAAACTGATTAACCAAATTGGTTACCCAATTAATTTATGATAAAATTAATATATAATTTCATTAAAAACAAACATCTATCAATAAGAAAGCTAAAAATTAAACCCATCCGCTTTTAAACAGATGATAAATAGAAAATCAAAGCATTTTTGAATCATCGACTTTCACTTAGTTTTTTTTTAATAAAAAAAGGTACTTTTGGAAAACATCAAAATCAACCCATCTTAAAGACATTATATGTATCTCATCTACGACACCGAAACAACAGGACAGCCCAACAATTATAATGCACCGCTTACCGATTTTTCTAACTGGCCTCGTGTTGTCCAAATCGCTTGGCAGCTCCATGACCAAAATGGAAGGCTTTTAGGCCAAGAAAAATCACATCATCAAACCAGACGGTTTTACAATTCCCATGGTTGTTGTCAAAATTCACGGCATATCAGATGCCATTGCACACGAACATGGCAAACCAATACAGGATATTTTAAAAAGATTTGAAGAGGATATCCAAAAAGCAAAAGTCGTCATTGGTCATAATATTGAATTTGACCAAAATGTCACAGGGTGCGAGTTTTTGCTAGCTTTAATCAAAATCCCCTAGAAAAACATCAGCACGATAGATACCATGAAGTCTAGCACACAATTTTGTGCGATTTCTAGTGGCAAAAGCGGTAGATTCAAATGGCCAAAGCTAAACGAGTTGTATCAAAAGTTATTCGACACATCATTTGATGCCGCACATGACGCAGCCTACGATGTTGAAGCGACTGCAAAGTGCTTTTTCGAACTTTTAAAAAAACAAGTCATTGCCCCCGTAGCGGACGAAAACGGGGTTATACCCTCTTTGGAATCAATTGAGTATGAAACCCCCGAACTCGAAGAAAGTAATTTTGAACACTCTAAAAGCAAACCCTCCGATCAAAAAAACAAAGAAGTATCCTCTCAATCAACGCAAAACATCCATCTTGATGATTTCGCACATTTGCACACGCATACCGAATTTTCGGTTTTATCATCCGTGACCAAAATCAAGCCTCTCATTCAAAAATCAAAAGATATAGGGCTCAAATATGTCGCAATAACTGATTTTGGCTATATGTACGGGGCGTTCAAATTTGTTACTGCTTGTTTAAACGAGAACATTACCCCGATTGTTGGGTGCGAATTGTATGTATCTGAAGACTATAGCCGAACGAGTTTTTACGGGAGGAGCAAGAGACAAACGTTTTACCCAAGTGTTATTAGCAAAAAACAAAGCAGGTTACAAAAACTTGTCCAAGCTAAGTTCTATTGGTGGTTTAGAAGGATTTTATTTTGTCCCAAGAATCGGAAAATCACTAATCGAAACATATAAAAGCGATTTGATTGCACTATCGGGCAGTATGGATAGCGAAATTCCCTATCAAATATACAATACTGGCAAAGAAGCTGGAGAAAAAGCATTTAGATACTGGCATGACCTATTTGGAGACGATTTTTATGTGTCTATCAACCGCCACGGCAGAGAAGAAGAGGACTATGTCAACGATATTTTGATAGAGTTTGCAAAAAAAATACAACGTCAAAATCATTGCCACACACGAGAATTATTATTTAGAAAAAAAACATGCACATACCCAAGACATCGTGGGTTGCATCAAAACAGGCGAACACCTTTCGTCTCCAGTAGGAACAGGGCGAGGAAAGCGACCTGGGCTTCCTATCAAAATTATTACTATAAAACGCCCAAAGAAATGGCATCGCTGTTTTTGGATCTACCAGAAGCCATTCACAATATTAAAGACATCACCGACAAAATCGAGCGTTATGAGTTGAAAAGCGACATCATTCTTCCCAAATTTGATATCCCCGATCAATTTAAAAATGAAAATGATTACCTCCGCCATCTTACCTATCAAGGTGCCCCAAAAAAATATGATGCCATCACAGATGAGGTAAAAGAAAGAATCGATTTTGAACTAGACGTCATTGCCAATACAGGTTACCCAGGGTATTTTTTGATTGTACAGGATTTTATTAACCAAGCACGCAAAATGGATGTCAATGTTGGTCCTGGACGTGGATCTGCAGCAGGATCTGTCGTCGCATACTGCCTTGGCATTACCAATATCGAACCTATGCAGTATCAATTACTTTTCGAGCGGTTTTTGAATCCCGAGCGTGTTTCCATGCCTGATATTGACGTTGATTTTGACGACGAAGGCAGAGGCAAGGTCATTGATTATGTAATCAATAAGTACGGAAAAAACCGAGTGGCACAAATCATCACATACGGCACAATGGCCGCCAAAAACTCCATTCGAGATGCCGCAAGAGTTATGGAAATACCCCTCGCCGAAGCAATAAACTCGCAGATTTGGTACCTCGAGAGCCTGGCATTACTTTGGACAGAGCCATTACTTTAACATCCGACCTAAAAAAGATAAAAAATAGCCAAACAGAAAAAGGAATAATCATACAACAAGCCTTTGAACTAGAAGGTCTACTACGCCATCTTGGTGTACACGCTTGCGGTGTCATCATTACGCCCGAAGATATCATTGACCTTATCCCCGTAACAAAAAGCAAAGACGCAGAACTTATTTTGACGCAGTTTGATAATTCTGTAGTAGAAGACGCAGGACTTCTCAAAATGGACATTTTGGGATTAAAAAACCTATCGATCATCAATGTGACTCTCAAAAACATCAAAAAAAGACATGATATAGATATTGACATCAACAGCCTGCCATTGGATGATGATTTGACTTTCAAGCTTTTTTCAAGAAGGCAATACCGTAGGCATTTTTCAGTTTGAGTCCGAAGGGATGCAAAAACATCTTAGAAACTTAAAACCAACTGTTTTTGAAGATCTCATCGCAATGAACGCCCTCTACCGACCAGGTCCGATGCAATATATACCAGATTTTATCAATAGAAAACATGGCAGACAAAAGATTTCGTATGATTTGAAGGGTATGGACGAGTACCTCAAAGACACCTATGGTATTACCGTTTATCAAGAGCAAGTGATGTTGCTATCGCAAAAATTAGCCGGTTTTTCTAAAGGAGAAGCCGACACCCTACGCAAAGCCATGGGAAAAAAAGCAGGTGGATACTTTGGCAAAATTAAAACCCCGATTTTTGAAAGGCTGCGAAGAGCGAAAACACAATAAAAAAACAGCAGAAAAAGTATGGCAAGATTGGGAGAAATTTTGCAGCTTATGCTTTTAACAAATCCCATGCGACCTGCTACTCGATGATTGCCTATCAAACCGCCTACCTCAAAGCAAATTATCCTGAAGAATACATGTCGTCATTGCTAACCTGCACCAAACAACCAGACAAAATTCTATATTTCCTTAATGAATGCCATGCCATGGGAATTGAGGTTTTGGGACCCAATATCAACGAGTCATCTATGGAGTTTACAGTCAATCATGAGAATAAAATTAGATTTGGTTTAGGATCAATAAAAAGTGTAGGAGGTCGTGAGTTAGAATTTCTCCTTTCCGAACGCGAAGAAAACGGTCTTTATGCGTCTTTAAAAGACATGGTCGACCGCAATTACAAATCAGTTATTAACAAAAAAACGTATGATTACTGCTCAAAAGCAGGTATTTTTGATTGTTTTAAAGAAATTCATCGAAAACAATACCTCCACGAAATGGCAAATAAAAACAACTTTTATCAGACAAATAACAAGCTATTCTATAAAAAAAAGAGAAGAGAAAATTGGTATTCAAAAATCGTTATTTAGCGGCAAAAGTTCGTTAATATTTCCAACACCTCCGCAATGTGACCCTTACACCAAATACGAAAAACTCGGTTTTGAAAAAGAATATCTGGGTATTTATCTCAGTGGTCATCCTTTGGACCGGTTCAAATGGGAGTTTGACAATATTGTTAGCCACTCTATAGCCGAGGTCAATGGTCTTTTAGGAAATACCTTTAATGAAGATGAACATCTTGCAGAGAGCCACGATTCAAATAGTTTGTTAGAAAAAAATGATTGAGAACAAAACCAACATCTCTGTTGCTGGTACTGTGACACATTGTCAAAAAAAAATCAGTAAAAAAGGAAATGAATATTTGTCTTTCACACTGGAGGATACAACTGGACATATAGAATGTCATCTTTTTCAAAAAGAATATGAGAAATTCAAAACTATTATCTCGGAAGGAAAAAACTTATTTTGCAAATCTTTTTTTAAACAAGGAAGAGCGTCAGATGATTCTGCTCAGCTCTCATTTTCAAGTGTTTACTTTTTAGAATCGATGAAAAACACTTACGATTTTTCTCTTTCTATTTCGGTTGATTTTTCTTTTATTAAAAACCATTCTTTGGTTTCTTCGTTAATGACTTCTATAACATCAAATCAAGGAACAATACCAATGCGTGTTAGTATTTCTGACAACAAAAACGAACAAAACAGTTCTTTCGGCCTCTTCAAAAAAATTTAATGTTGAGTTGTCAAAAGACTTAGATGATGCTTTGAATGACCTAAAAAAAGAAGCTAAAAATAAAAATGTTTCATTCGAGTATTTAATTTCAAAAACCTCTAAATTAAAATAAAGTCATTAAATTTGACGCAAACTAAAACAGACTTAAACGCAATAATTATGATAAAAGCAATAGAACTAACAGACGAAAATTTTGAAAACATGCTAAAATCTCCAAACCCCGTTTTTGGTTGATTTTTGGGCAGAATGGTGCGGACCATGTAAACTCATCGGACCGATTGTGGACGAGATTGCCTCCGATTACGACCAAAAAGTCGTCGTTGGCAAAGTCAATGTCGATACCAATACGCAAGTGCCTGCAAAGTACGGTATCCGATCGATTCCTACCCTACTAATTTTCAAAAATGGTGAAATTGTACACCAACAAATCGGTGCTACGAGCAAATCTTCGATACAAACAAAATCAACGAATTATTGTAAAACGCATCGATATTTGAGCAATCTAAAAAAAAGACCCTATCAGTTATGATGAGGTCTTTTTATTAAACGAAACCTCTTTTAATTTCAATATTTTGGGATGATTGCAATACTAAAAATATTTTTTCACCAAAGTTTTAAACTTGGACTGCTTCATAATCTCGGAAGGTAACCCAAAAGATTTTATATCGGATTTTTTGAATTCATGAGATTTAAAAACCCTCTCAATCAAATCATACCCTTCATTAATATAACCTTTAAAAAACTCTAGAGACGCTAACTCTATGATTGATTGATAGTTATCGGGTTCATCTCGATACTTTTATTCAAAAAATAACGGGCATCATCATAATTCTCTAGTGATAAATAACACTTTCCTAAAAGGTAATTGTAGTGGTCATTTTTCAATGCAACGGTTTTTTCTCCCTCACGTTCAGAAAAGCAATAGACTCTTCAAAATGCTCTTGTTTCATCATCATTCAACAGCAAGAAAAGCCGCTTTATGATATGTCCTGTCTGCAAAAAAAGTCTTGAGATAGTATGCTTCTGCTTTTTCCCAATCATTCTTTTTGTGGTACAATTTTGCTATTTCATAAAACACAAGGGGATCCTCTCCATATTTTTCTATATAGCTCACCAACAAAGATTTACTTTTTTCATCTTGAGACTGAATAGCATAAATTTTGCTCGCCAAAATATGAATTTTTGGATTTTTCAGTCCCAACTCAATTTCTTTGAGTAAAGGAGAAAGTGCCAAGTCGTATTTTTCAAGCCTCAGATAATTCAAAGATCTTTCATAAATTAAATCTTCGTTTTCAGGAGAGTAAGTAAGCCCTATTTCGAGAGATTTATTCGCTTTTTCATATTTTTGGAGCATATAAAAAGCACGTGATTTCCACAACAAAGCCTCAATAAATTTCGCTTTAAACTCAGTAGCTTTTTGGGAGTTCAGATTACCTGATTTGCTATAAGAGCGCAACGCATCAATATAGTATTTTTGCGCAACCTGCGCCGCCACATTAAAAGAATCAACATT
This sequence comes from Lottia scabra, assembly GCA_029955415.1. Classification (NCBI taxonomy): domain Eukaryota; kingdom Metazoa; phylum Mollusca; class Gastropoda; family Lottiidae; genus Lottia; species Lottia scabra. The sequence goes on along the minus strand of JARJEI010000105.1, from coordinate 61,558 downwards.
GAACAAAAACACCATTCTATTACCAAGTTCCCGCTGTTCTTTGGATGTTTGGATAACCTTTCGATTTTTAATTTTTTTGTTTAAACTGCTCTTAAGGTTATCTTCAATAACATAGTTATTCTGTTCAAAAGAGCTGACTTTCTTTTTCTTAGATTGCACTTTCTTTTTATCGGCAATGTCTTTTTTAACATCAGCAACTGGTCTTTTTTTAACCTTATCATTTTTTCTAAAAAACGAAACAGATGCAATAAAACCTGTCCACCTTTTCCCTTTTTTGTAAAGGCGCACCTCCAGAGTCCGTTTCGTTTTAGAATAAGGCGTTTTATCAATCTTATTCTTTCCTTTAAACAAACAATCAAATACAACTTGTACATAAAGATAACTAGCTTTTTTAACCTCGCCGACCTTTATATTTTCCAAAAAAAATAGATTGTTCCTCAGTATCTAAGTACAACAAATCAAACCTGCTCAAATAAGTCGATACCAAAGTATTTTTAGGCTTTTTAATGTTGATTTTGCTGGGTTCTATATCGTCTTCAATGACAACATTTTTGTTATTAAAAATTCTACTAGCAACTCCATCATAAGAGTTTCTGATGATAATTTCGACCTCTTCGGGATACATCGCCGTGCTAGAAATTTGATTAAGTAGCATTTCATACTCCTTTGTCAACAAGGTTGCACGATTTTTTATGCCCTTTATCTCTTCGGGTTTTAACTGTGGTACTTGTGCAAATACCCGACTGCTATTTGTCAGGACAAAAACGCACCATACAATATGCAGTAGGTTAATTTTCAATACACATTTAGTTTTTCAACCGCATACTGCCCCTTTTCCTCCCAACTCATTTCGTACAGTTCATCTATAAGCCAACCCGAATTAACTGTTTTTCGGTCAAATTTCCGAACAACCATCAACCAATTGTTCAATTGCAAAAAATGAAAAGTTAAATCATTAACGCGCTTCATGGTGATATTACCATTCATGATTTCATAAAAAAGCAATGTCAGACGGTCTTCTCTAAATTCACTGTTAACATAGTTTCTCAAATTCAATGAATCATGCATCACTTGAGGCAATTCGCTAAAACGTAAATTATGATTTGTTGGGTTGATATGTGCATTGGGGTTTGGTGGTTGTGGCAACCGCAGAAAAGGTGCTTTCACTGAGATAATAACCCATTTTGCAGTGAGGTCAGGGTTGATTTGAATCTGGAGCGTCAATTCCATCGGATATTCCTCGCCTTTAAAAGTAACAGAGCATTTTGCAAACGCAAACCATGATTGGTCATAGAAATTAAGATAGGAGCTCCGATTATCGCCGTTAACTGATTTTAAAAACCTGTCTTTCAAATCTTCGTCCCATTCTTTTTCAGCATTAAAAAGAGATTTTATGACAATTTCTCTTTGACTTGTAGGATTTTTAAAGTTTTTTAAAAACACCCTTGTCTAAAAATTTTATTTGATTATTGAACCTATCAATAAACTCATCAACTTGTTTTACTTTTAACGCCCAAAGAGCATCATAAACGTAAGAAATTTTCTTGTCATCTTTCTTTTGTGCATATAAATTGAAAGACAAAAAACATACAATACAAATTTTTAATGATTGTTTAAAGACTAAACTCATCTATTCATAATTTAATCGGTATTTCTAACACCGATGTCAGAGAGAAGAATTTCCCAATCTGTTTCGACAACACCATTCAAGTTCTTTTCTAGACCTTTTATGACCACTTCCATTTCTTTTTCAGTGATGTCTTTGTAGGCAAGAATACCGTCGATATAACCCTTAAACGTTTGTTTCAAACTAACAGTCCCGTAATAATTGCCGTCTTGCCCTTTTCTGAAATCACTCACATAGTTAATGTCAGCCCAGTCAATGGCAACTTTGTCATATTTGAGAAGCTTCAAACGGTTCAAATAGGTTTTTATCGGAAAACTTCTAATTTTTTTGTTCTTTAAAGAAGATACCTCAACAACGGATTTCGGACTTATGAACAAACCTACTGCCAAATTGATTGTTCTATTAGCCTCAGAAGGATCTGTTGATTTACTCGCAATAATTGTGATATAAGAACTCAAATCATTGATTTTTTCTTGAGACTTTTCTTCAAAAAGACCAAGGTCAATATGTTTCTCGTTCTTTTTGATCAAAGCTTCAACTGCGGCACCGCCACCAGCACTATTTTGGTTATTTTTAGGCTTTAGATTGGGATACGGTTTTCTAGATTTTGACTTATTAATTTTATTCTCTAAAATTGTTTTTTTCTTATCATCATCTGACGTTTTTGACGCACTGACAACTTCTTTTTTCTTTCTTTCTTTCAGTTTCACCTTATCTTTCTGCCGCTTTTTCGAAGCAGCAACAAGGACTTCTCGTTTTGTTTTTTCAAGCGTTTTTTGTTTCGCTTCTTCAATGGATTTCAAACGTGCCTGCTCAATAGATTTTTTTCTTTCTTCCTCAATTACTTTTTTCCGTGCTTCTTCTTCAAGGTTTTGTCGTGTCTCCTCTGTCTCTTTTTGCGTTTTCAAAGTTGACATTTTTTGATATTTTTTGATTGACTTCAAAAAAGCGGGTCTTTGGTTTCGCATAATATCAATAGCGACTTCATCCTTTCGGTACAAAGTATGCCTTCCACTCGCATAAATGATTGCAATGACATAATCAGTTTTTCTAGCAAAAGTAGGTCCTCTTAAATCATCTTGGATTTTAAATTTGACATAACTACTGTCCAATTCAACAATTTTTCCCATAAATAGGCGATTGTCCGTCGTCACAATAAAATCTAACCCAGGGTTACTATATGTCTTTCGAAAGCGACCAACACTTTCGCCTTTATTGGGAAATACATCGTAAGTACCATTTTCAAAAAACACAAAAGAAAGTTCCGTAATTTTGGTTGTGTATTCTGTATCAGAACCATCGTCCACCTTTTTGTATTTCACCATTCTGTTGTTTATTTCAACAATGGAACATTCTATCTTGTCCCCATTTGCAAAATACAACACATCACTAGCAACGGCTCGAAGTCCCACAAACAAAAAAAGGAAAACCCCCAACAAAGTAAAAAACTGTTTCATAAAATTCATTCAATTTCTTATAAGACGCAATTTACAAAATATCTCATAATGATGCAAAATTCATTGTCTAGTCTCTGGTGTTCTTCTTATACCATTTTTTGCGTTTTTTCCTTATTTGCTTATCAGCGGTCTTTTTTATCTGAATTTCTTTCATCAAAGCTGAGGTTAAATCTTTATCCGAAGATTGTTTCTTTTTATGGTTTGATTTTTTTTGTTTTAGTGGCTTTCGTCCCTCTCCTCTAGAGTCAAAATCTCGTCTATCTCGAGGATTATTATTTTTTATTTTCGGCTTTTTGGGACGGCTCTTTTTTTTCTTCAAACTCCCAACTGGAAGCTCTGTTGAAATGCCACCAACAAATGGGTGATCCGTCACAATCGGTAAATTTTGTTTGATAAGCGCCTGAATATCTTTGAGCCAATATTTCTGTTCTTCATTACAAAAAGACACCGCTTCACCACTTGCGTCTCCTCTTCCCGTTCGTCCAATTCTATGAATATAGACCTCTGGAGATTCTGGCAAATCATAATTAATCACCAATTGTAGACTTGACACATCAATTCCTCTTGCAGCAACATCAGTCGCTACAAGTACGTGCACTTTTCCTGATTTGAAAGCGTCCAAAGCCCGCTGTCTTTGGCTTTGGTTTTTGTTACCGTGGATTGCCATCGCCTTCATTTTTGCCTTGCTAATCAGACGTACCACTTTATCGGCACCATGTTTAGTCCTTGTAAAAACCAATACTGAAAATGCATTTTTCTCTTCCAAAACATGCATCAATAAGTTTTTTTTATCATCTTGAGAAACAAAATAAAGAGACTGCTTAATGCGATCTGCCGTTATCTGTGACGGTTTTATGACAACTTTTTCTGGTTTATTCAAAATCGTCGATGCAAATTCAACAATTTTTTGAGGCATCGTTGCCGAAAAGAAAAAAGATTGTCGTTTTTTCTTTAATCCGCCAATAATCTGTTTGATATCGTTGATAAATCCCATATCAAGCATTTGATCAACTTCATCCAAAACCAAATATTTCACAGCATCCAGACTAATCACTCTTTGCTCTAAAAGATCCAAAAGTCTCCCAGGAGTTGCAACAATGACATCAACCCCTTTTCGATAAATGTTCATTTGGCTTGATTGGCTTATTCCACCGTAAATTGCCATTGATTTTGTCCCAGTAAATTTCCCGTAATCAACGAGGCTATCTAGCACTTGAGATGCCAACTCACGAGTTGGTGTCAGGATGAGTGCTCGTGCACTTTTTCGCCCCTTATCGTCATGAGTTTCAGTGAATATCTGTTGAATAATCGGCAACGTAAAAGCCGCCGTTTTACCAGTACCCGTCTGTGCAGAACCTAACAAATCAGTCCCCTTCAAAAGTATTGGTATTGCCTGCGCCTGAACGTCTGTCGGTGTGTTGTATCCTTTGGCTTCGAGCGCCTTCAGAATAGGGGCTATAAGGCCCAAGTCTTTAAATGTCATATCAATAAAAAAACCGCACCCACAAAATGTAGATGCGGCAACTGTGATCCGTAGGGGAATCGAACCCCTGTTACCAGGATGAAAACCTGGCGTATTAACCCCTATACGAACGGACCTTCATTCTAATCTTAAATCATTCCTCACTCTCCTCTTTTCTGTCTCGCCTTTTCTTCAAAATTCGAATGCAAGTTTAGTTATTTTAAAATTAAAGAACAAAAAAAATTAAAAAATTAAATGCATTTTTATAAAATACTATTTTAAAATCAATCATCCAAAAATATCACGGGCAATTTTAAAAACAGTAACTCGCTCATAATCAGATCAAATCGAATAAATTATCCACACCCATCTGTCTATAAGTTGTAAACCCTTCTCCGTAAGTTGTGCGAATGGCAGATCCATACTCCCGCGCACGGCTCTCAACCAACTTCATAAAATTGATCGATGATATAAATGTCGGTTTTTCATTTGAGTTAGGGTTATAGAATTGGCTTTTAAATGCCTTGATGGCATCTTGCTTCTTGTCCCAAAACTTAGATATATCAACCACTATATCAGGTTTGATATAATCAGATTGCACCGCATAATACACATTCGAAGGACGAAAAGCATCTTGTTTTTCTCCATGACACATTGTTTCGATTTTAGTAAGCCCTGACATGAAAGCTGCTTTTCGTATCAGTTGCGCCGAAGCAGCGTGATCTGGGTGCCGATCCGATATTGCATTGGTCAAAAGTACTGACGGTCTAGCCGACCGAATCGCTTTTATAACTTCAAGAACTTGATTTTCGGACATCTCTATCCACCCATCAGGAAGTGCCAGATTTTCTCTAAATCGAACGCCAAGAATGTTCGCAGCATTGGTCGCCTCGTCATGCCGTTCCTCAACACTTCCTCTGGTTCCCAACTCTCCTTTTGTCAGGTCAACCAGCCCGACGGTTTTGCCTTGGTCAATGAGAGATAAAATCGTTCCGCCAGCACATAGTTCGGCATCATCAGGATGTGCAAAAATTCCTAAAACATCAACATTACAAATCATCACTTATTTTCTATCATTTGACATCTCACAGAAGAAATCCTATTCTTCTCTAGAAGCTAAAAAGCGTTCGGCATCCAAAGCCGCCATACAACCAGACCCAGCTGCTGTAACGGCTTGTCGGTATATTTTATCTTGCGCATCACCCGCTGCAAAAACGCCCTCAACATTGGTATGCGACGTGCCTGGCACCGTTTGGATATAACCACTGTCATCCAAGTCCAAATAACCCTTGAAAATATCTGTATTAGGTTTGTGTCCAATTGCAACAAAAAATCCAGTCGCTTGTATATCCGATTGTTTGCCATCCTTTGTATTTTCGACAACGATAGATTGCACGCCAGCATCATTTCCCTTTATATCAATCGGTTTGGTGTTCCATAGCACTTCTATATTAGATGTGTTTGCCACCCGTTTTGCCATGATTTTGGAGGCTCTCATCTCGTCTCGCCTTACCAACAAAAACACCTTATTGCAGAGTTTTGATAGATAAGTCGCTTCTTCTGCCGCGGTGTCTCCACCACCAACCACAACAACATCTTGGTTTTTATAAAAAAAGCCATCACAAACCGCACAGGCAGACACGCCTTTGCCGTTATATGTTTTTTCGCCTTCCAGCCCCAACCACTTTGCAGAGGCACCTGTCGAGACAATCACCGTTTCTGCGACGATGGTTTTGCCGTCATTGGCACGTACTTTCAATGGGTACGAGGAAAAATCGACGGACTCAATAATGCCCGATCGCACCTCTGTCCCAAATTTTTCGGCCTGTTGTTGAAAATCCATCATCATCCCTGGGCCATTGACGCCTTCTGGATAACCAGGATAATTTTCTACATCATTGGTAATCGTCAACTGTCCTCCAGGCTGATCGCCAGCATACATAATCGGCGTAAAACCCGCCCGTCCTGCATAAATCGCAGCCGTATAACCAGCAGGTCCCGATCCTATAATCAATATCTTTACGTGCTCATCCATTTTATCTTTTGTATTTTGTTTACAAGAATACAAAAAGATACGCTATTTGCACAACAGCTATTAATTTAAAATCATGACGCCCCTAAATTTAAATACGAACAGTTCCTTTTTCGAAACAAGCAAACACACGCCTAATTTCAACAAAGTAGTACCCTACTAAACCATGTAAGACAACAGGGATTTGCTTTTTGACGTATGTCTCAATCGTCTAATCGCTCTTTCTTTGATCTGTCTCACACGCTCTCGCGTCAAATTAAATTTGAACCCGATTTCTTCCAATGTCAAAACTTGTCCTCTATCCAACCCATAATAAAGAATGATAATATCAGCTTCGCGCTGCGTCAAAGTAGACAATGCTCTCCTCACTTCTTTCCTTAACGAATCTTTAACAAGTTCCGAGTCTGGGGATTCTTCAGATTCATTTTCGAGGACATCTAGTAGAGAATTTTCCTCTCCCTTTTTAAAAGGAGCATCCATAGAAAGGTGCTTGCCCGAGATACTCATGGTATCCACAACTTCGGACGTTGTAATGTCAAGAATCTCTGCGAGCTCATCTGCTGTCGGCTCTCGTTCGAACTCTTGCTCAAGCAACGAATAGGTTTTCTTGATTTTGCTCAGCGAACCGACCTTGTTAAGAGGGACTCGCACTATTCTAGATTGCTCGGCCAAAGCCTGCAAAATAGATTGTCTAATCCACCAAACGGCGTAGGAAATAAACTTGAAGCCTCTCGTCTCGTCAAAACGCTTTGCCGCTTTAATCAAACCAATATTGCCTTCATTAATTAAATCTCCTAATGAAAGACCCTGATTCTGGTACTGCTTCGAAACAGACACGACAAATCTCAAGTTCGATTTAGTCAGTTTTTCCAAAGCAACCTTATCGCCTTTTTTGATTTTTTTAGAAAGTTCAGCCTCTTCTGCAGAAGTTAACAAACTGACTTTACCAATTTCTAATAAATATTTATCAAGAGATCGGCTTTCTCGATTTGTGATTTGCTTGCTAATTTTTAATTGTCTCATAGTAGTAGTATTTATCTTAGATTTATATAACTCTTCTAAGATATGGAGAATTTCTCCAAAACTACTTTTATGACATTTACCTACTCGGGTTTAGGAAGTAATATTTTCCTAGAAAGTCTAAATTTTCCTGTCTTTTGATCGACTTCTGTGAGCTTAATTTCAATCTCGTCATTAATTTTAAGCGCAGAATCCATGGATTCGAGTCTTTCGTGTTGAACTTCGGAGATATGGAGTAAACCTTGCTTTCCGGGTAAAAATTCAATAAACGCACCAAAATCTTTAACCGATTTTACAACTCCCTTATAAACTTCACCAACTTCTGGCTCTGCAATAATTGCCTTTATCAAAGAAAGTGCATGTTCCATCGACTCAGCACTGGTCGCATATGTGTTCACAATTCCACTTTTTTCATCTTCCTCGATGACGACAGTCGCACCAGATTTGGCTTGTATTTCTTGAATAATTTTTCCTCCTGGTCCAATAACCGAACCAATCACATCTTTTTTGATACGCAAAGTATTAAACCTAGGCGCATTAGGCTTGAGCTCCGCCCTTGGCTCAGAGATCGTCTCCTCCATGATGCCCAATATATGTTCTCGACCTTCTTTTGCCTGTGCCAATGCTTTTGCTAATACTTCATAAGAAAGTCCATCTATTTTAATGTCCATTTGACATGCTGTGATGCCTTTTTTGGTACCAGTTACTTTAAAATCCATATCGCCCAAATGATCTTCATCACCTAAAATATCAGACAAAATCGCATATTTTCCAGTTTCGGGATCCGAAATCATCCCCATCGCAATACCAGATACTGGTGCATGAATTTTGATACCAGCATCCATCAATGCCAATGTTCCCGCACAAACAGTTGCCATAGAAGACGATCCGTTAGACTCTAAAATATCAGACACGAGACGAATGGTATAGGGATTTTCTGCAAAATCAGGCAAAACAGCTTTCAAAGCACGTGCTGCCAAATTCCCATGACCAATTTCGCGACGAGAAGCACCCCTATTGGGTTTCACCTCGCCAGTAGAAAATCCAGGGAAATTATAATGAAGAATAAATTGTGTCGTTCCTGAAATAACCGCACCGTCAATCATTTGATTGTCCATCTTTGTTCCCAAAGTAGCAGAAGTCAACGATTGCGTTTCACCTCTTGTAAAAAGAGCAGATCCATGGGTGTTTGGCAAATAACCGGGTAAACACTCTATCGGTCTTATTTGATTTGTTTGTCGACCATCAATACGCACGTTTTTCTCTAAAACTAAATTACGGGCTGCCTTTTTCTCAACTTTAGAAAAATATCTCGACACCATATCCATGTCCAAACCATGATCTTCTGAAAGTCCATCCAAGTAACTCGCTTTAATCGCTTTTAACTTATCTTTTCTATCAGATTTATTCGGAATTTGTTCTGCAAAGACATCAAAATACTGATTATAATACTTGCTTTCTATTTCCTTATAAAAATCCTCATCTTCTGGTTTGGTTTCATAAGATCGAAGCGTTGTATGTCCCGACGCTTTTTTCAATTCAGCCTGAGCCTTACAATGTATTTTGATTTCATCGTGAGCCAGTTTCAGTGCTTCGAGCATTTCTTCTTCTGAGGCTTCTGCCATTTCGCCCTCAACCATCAAAATATTATCTTCGGTAGCAGCAACAATCAGCTGAAGTGTTGCACTTTTCAACTGCTCATGACTAGGATTAATGACAAATTTCCCTTCTATTTTGGCAACTCGGACTTCAGAAATTGGCTGTAAAAAAGGGATATCCGACACAGAAATAGCCGCAGACGCCGCCAATGCTGCCAATGCATCTGGCGGTACGTTTTCATCATACGAGATCAAAGACAACACAATCTGTGTGTCATATTGATAATTATCAGGGAATAAAGGGCGAATCGCACGATCTACCAAACGGCAAATCAACACTTCATAGTCTGACAAACGGGCTTCTCTTTTGAGAAAACCACCAGGGATTTTTCCAGCGGCGGCAAATTTCTCCTGATAATCAACCGATAAAGGAAAAAATCCGACACCTTCTCTTAATTCTTTTGATGAGACAACTGTGGCCAAAAGCATTGTTTTGCCACACGATACGACGACAGCACCATCTGCTTGTCGTGCTAAGCGACCTGACTCTATTCGGATTTCTTGTCCGTTAGAGCTCGCTATATTGGTTTCTATAATGTTAAAATTCATAATGTAAATTACGTTGAAATTTTGGTGATAATCACCATTTATATTAACAAAAAAAGGAACCGAAGTTCCTTTTTTTTTATTTTCTTATGTTCAAATCTGTCAACACCGCTCTATAACGCTCGATGTCTTTCTTTTTCAAATAGTCAAGCAAGCTTCTGCGTCGTCCGACCATTTTCAAAAGTCCTTGCTGTGTAGAATAGTCTTTCTTATTGGTTTTCAAATGATTTGTCAAATGATTAATTTTAAACGTAAAAAGGGCAATTTGTGACTCGGGAGACCCTGTATCAGTAACAGATTTCGACCGGCCATGATTCCCAAAAAGCTCTTTTTTGACTTCTTTAGTTAAATACATGTCTAGTTTTTATATTAGTTTTACAAAATTGAAACACAAATATAGTAAAATTACTCAATAAAAAATCATCTTCTTTTAATAATAAAAGTAATTTTTCCAGTTGCAGTCAAAACTTGCTCCCCTTCGCCGTTGGACACAAAAACGAGTTTTTTGACAGCATCTCTATAAAGAGCCTCAACACGAGGCGAAACCGTCTTTTCTATCGTTATGATTTTTTCTAACGACCCAAATTCATCAACGGTAATTTTAAAAACAATGCGCCCAGAATCTTCGCTATCGTCATCAATTTTTGGTGGGCTTTTCCATGACCAACCAGTCAATGACAACGACGCACCACTCACAGGATCAACGCTACTTTCTTCTTCTTTTCCTTTGAAAAGCAAATTATCATCCACAGTGTTTTGATTGTCACTTGTTGATGCCCGTTGATTTTTGTCTTTTTTCTTAAATAACAATGACTCGTCAATGGTTTCTTCTACTATTTTTTCCTCTGCTTTTTTCTTGTTTTCTTCGGGGTTTACAGCAGGAGCCTCTTCGGTATCTTGTGTCTCTGTAGAGTCTAATTTTTCTTGTTTGACTGGGCTAATGTCTTGTTTTTCCTCCGTCTTGGTTTCTATTTTTTGAACGTCTTCTTGTTTTTCCTCCTGAGGAAACGGCTCGGCAGAAGCAGTAGATGTAACGGGTTCTATATCAAATCCAATTTCAATCCCAGGATTGGGCAAAGGCGGAATGGGTGGTTCCCACGCAATTAAAAAATAAAATACAACCAATAAAAACAAATGGATGAGCAAAGACAATGCGAGCGAGTAATTTTGAGATTTACGCTCCGAACTCAAAATATCATGATGCCAAGCCATTTCAATCAGGTTTTACTGCAATTGTGATATTGGCACCATACAATTTTGCAATCCCCGAAACTTTCACAAAATATTTTGTTGGCACAACTTCGTCAATATGCAACACGACTTTTTTGTTATCAAAACCGTCCAACTCTTTTTTTAACACTGCATCCAAATCATCAATGCTTGTCTGGTTGCCATTGACAAAATACACAAGATCTTTTGTAATCGTCACCGTCGTTTCTTGCATGACAATTTTTGAACTCGTCGCCTTGGGTAATGTGACATCAATTCCAGACGGTGTCACAACATTAGATGTCAAAACAAAGAAAATCAACAATAAAAAAACAATATCGGTCAACGACGATGTGCTAAACATCGGGTCAATTTTATTATTTTGAGTGATTTTCATTTTTCGATTGGTTCTTGTAAAAGGTCAATAAACTCTATCGAGGCATATTCTATCTGATGAATGATTTTTTGTACCTGAGTCACCAAATAATTATAACCCAAATAAGCCACAAGCCCCACCAAAAGACCAGCTGCCGTCGTCACCATCGCCTCATATATACCGCCTGCCAACATTTTGGGTGACACGCTACCCTCTTGCTGACCGATGGCATAAAAAGTTTTAATCATACCCAAAACCGTACCCAAAAACCCCAAAGTAGGTGCCGCTCCCGCTATGGTTGCTATAAAACTCAGGTTTTTTTCTAACCGGTACACTTCCAAATGCGCCACATTTTCGATAGATCCTTCGATTGTTTTGAGGTTACTTCCTATTTTGCTAATACCTTTTGCCAACATGCGCCCCATTGCAGAGTTATTCCCTTCACAAAGATTTTGCGCTTTGCCGATATCACCTTTTTTGACAAAAGTCTTGACATTTTTAAGCAAATTTTTGGGTACTTTTTTTGCTTTTCTGATAATAACCAACCTATCAAAAAAGAGAAATAACGAAATAAGAGACAAAATGAAAATAGGTACCATCACCCATCCTCCTTTTATCAGCAAATCCAACGTAGACAACGACTCTTCGACTTGCACGACAGTCTTGGCGGCAACTTCAGAACCTTGATTAACACTTATTTGCAAAAAGCTCATATTTAATATCTAAGAATCCATGCGTCTGCGGTAAACTGTCCTCTGTATTGATCCAATTGACTTGCCGCTTCAGAAAATGAATCGAAAACACCGCCAACCGAGACACGATATCTTGGCCATTTAGTATCTCTTCTTCCTGATGGATAAATCAGTTGTGCATTAATACCACTGTCTGCAATCGCACGGGCATAATCTTGAGCTTTGTCCGCATCAACATAAGACGATATGATGATATAATAAGAAGATCCTGTTGCATCTTTTACCTCAGAGTAAGCCCCTTGCGGCTTTTCTTCTACAACTGGTTGTGTGGTTTCTGCTAGAGCAAGAGAGTCAATAGCAAGGCTATCGGCAGCCAATGCAGTTGAATCCACATAATCGTCATATACCATTTCGTCATCCAAATCATCGTCGTCCGATGAAGAAAAAATTTGCGTATATGTGAGATAACCTGCAACGCCCACAATAATAAAAGTAACCATCCCTACAATCCAATATCTCAAATTGCTAGGTGCTTCCTCTTCTTCTTCGTATTCATAATCGTCATCATCAGACCGACCTACATTAGTTTTGTCATTATCAATTGGATTCATATCAAATTCCTGCATTCCAAAATCATCTTCATCTTCTGGAACACGACATAATCTATGAGTACTTTTTTTCATAATCTTAAGTTCTAATTTTATTCGATATAGTAAAACTACGGGAAAAAAACCGATTTTTAGGCGAAAATAGAAACATAGATAATCTATGTAACATTTAAACAATTTTCTAAAACTTATATGATCCTCCCAACCAAATACTAATTGCTTTAGATTCGTACAAATTATAAATAAAATATTCTTGCGATAATAAATTATTTCCTCTGACAAAAGCCGATACTCTATCGTTAAACTGATAGTTGGCTTGAGAGTAGAGATCGATATACGAATCAATTTTTATGCTTTTACCATCTTGGTTCGTGGCATTTCTGCTTCCGACAAATCGTCCTCCGATGTCAATATTTACCTTTTTAATAATGTGGAAATTTGCAGCCAAATGACTTTCAAATTGTGGAATATGCCAAATTTTGCCCTCATTTGGTGCACTATAATAGTTAAATGACACTTCACCTCTCAACTTCAATTTTTGATTTAGATTATAGTCGGCAGACATTTTGACACGTGTATTAAAGATATTTTCGTTAAGGTAATGCACACTTATTTGCTGTCTATCAATAGAATTATTGACGTAAACAGCCAATTGTTGCACAAGTCCAAAGTCCGCCCGAGCAGCCAATTGTAAATTTCGAATCTGGAATGTCTGGTATCCAGCATAGAAGTTGACTATTCTGTTTTCATTGGCAAGCAATGCATTTTTATCCAAAAAGGGATTGATTTTTGTCAACTGATTATAAGTGTTCAATCGCCTACGACCGTCAATACCCAAATAAGCATCCGAGTCTTTCGACAAGGCATAAGACACCTTGACATCTGCCATGACCCAAGGTTTCAAATCGCTATTGAGTGGCTCATTATCATTGCTATACGAAAAATTGATACCTGCTTCTATATCAAAATTTTGGATTTTAAAAACGAGTTTAGGGTTGATTTGAATAAAAAAAACGATCCTCTAATAATGGATCTCCCAGTTTGACAGAATTAGATACTATCTGGTCACCAAATGTGAGCGAAGCATAATAAATTTGTCCACTTCCTTTCAATGCATAGTTTTCATTGAGTTTATAATACCCTTTCAAATCTGTATTGACACCTAACTCTGACAGCCCCAAGCCATTTTCAAAGAAAGTCAAACTCGGTTTTATTTCAAATACCCGATCACTCTTTTGTGTTTGATACAAAATAGAAGATGTCAAATCATACCGAAAATACTTTCTTTCTGGGATGGTTAAATTAGCAGAATCCTGCCCATCATCAAATCCATAAAGGTGCCACTTGTCAACCCCAATGCCCGAAGACAGTCGAAATCCCCAATTTTTCACCTTTGTCTCTCCGAATATTGTCAAGGATTGCTCTGACTGTGCACTTTTATCATCTAGAACTGGACCTTTCGTTGATCCAAAATGATGAAATTTGACCCCGTAATTGATACGCGTTATCGGATATTTGGGATTTGCAAACAGACCATCAAACAACGTCGTAACGTAATTCCCTCCTCCAGCAGTGATTCGCCCAAGATAAACTGGTCGTTTTGCTCGCTCGTTGATCCCCGCAGCACTAAAATTATCTTCGGTTTCGACAGACTTGACATCCTCCACCGCAATATTATATTTGACAGGTTTGAAAAGATGTTTTTCAACCACTTTTTGTTGTTTCACAGGCACCTTTTCAAATTTTGGCAAAACGATACTTTGTTCTTTTTCTATAATAACCTCTTGGTCATCCACCTCTCCTTCTCTTTGTGCCAACAAGACACTAGGCGTTAATATCAATAATAATAAAAATCGCATCATCATTACTTGCTTTTAAGGTGGTTCAATTTTGACTGTGCTTCTGCAATAACATCATTATCAGATATATTTTTGATAATACTTTTCAAAATTTCAACTGCTTGCTTTTTTTTGCCTTGATCCAAAAAGCACTGTGCCATCACGATATATGATTTTCCGTGCCAATACTCTTGATCTCGAAACAAACCATCGAACCCTTTGACCTTATCAATACAATCGTTATACTGCTTGTTGAGATAATATATTTCAACACTATTATAATAAGCCTCTGCTCCCAATGCTTTTTGGTCGTTTTCATACACTTTTTGATAGACTTCTTGGGCTTCGGTGTATTCGTATTTAGTCTGATGCTCTTTGGCATATAACAGTAATCCTTTTAACGCCACAGGGTTTTCATGCTTCAAAGCAAATAATTTTTGGCTTTCCTTGCGGATAGCATTCATCTTATTTTCGGCTATTGCATTCTGAATCAAGCCTTCCAGACATTTAATTTTCACATTATCAGGCAAATTCTTGTTAGTCAATGTAATGTCAAACCATTGATTTGATTTGACCAAATCCGGAAGTGCCTGATACAATAAGGCAAATTTTACTTGATTTCTGTAATCACCCAAATCATTTCGCTTGTTAAAATAAGTAATGGCATTGTGCATATCTTCCAAATGAAAATAGGCATCGGATAGTTTGGTATAAACCTCGTTTATTTTTTTTGAATTAGGATAAAGAGTCAAAAAGTTGGTAAACAAATGAATTGCCTTTTTGTAATCACTCACGTTAAAAAAATCCAAAGCCGATTGAAAATCGATACTTTCTAAGTCCTTCAAATTGACTTTTTTGGACTTATAAGCCTCAATAACAGCCTCATAACGATCATTTTTTCCCTGTTTGATATAAATAGTACGAAGAGCATTAAGCGCACTTTCGGCTTCTTTGGAGTCGGTATATTTGTCAATCAATAGTTTATAGGATGCCTCTGCGTTGTCTGTGTCTTGGAGATTTTCAAAAGCAATCCCTCTGTGCAACAATGATTGAGGCACTTTTTCATCATCAGGATACGTTGCCATAAAATCAGAAAAAACATCAATGGCTTTTTCGTACCGTGCATAATGAAAGTAAAGCTCTGCAAGGTCAAAAAGTGCACGCGTAATCCATTTTCCCGCAGCATCACTGCTGATTACTTCATTAAAATAATCTTCGGCAGCATCTATATTGTCCAAAAATCGCTCGGTATTAGCCAACTGATATTTGACATACCAATGGTCAGCTAACTGATTTCTTAAAAGTTCCAAATAAATATTTTTGGATTTATCATACTGATGTTGAGCAAAATAACAATCCGAGAGCCTTGTTTTAGCATCAACCCTTTGTTGGCGGTCACGAGAATCACTGCTCAGATAATCAATGAAAAACACCATCGCATCATCGTAACGCTGTGTGTTGAAAAAGGCATACGCAATACCATAAGACGCCTGTTGCTCAAAATAATCAATACTGGCAGTACTGCTCAGCAATTTCAAATGATCCAAAACAAATCTATAATGCACAATGCTCGACTCATAATAATTGGACTTTGTATTGGTCTCGGCAAGGCCAAAATGAGCCTCGGTGTATGCCCCCGATATTAACTTGATATTAATCGCCTTTGAAAACCGCTCATAAGCCAGATTCAAATCATTTTTTTTAAGTGCCTGATTGCCTTCCCAAACGTACATACTCTGATAGACTTCTTTCAAAGCATTGTTTGGGTACTCAACCTCACGAAGGTATTGAAAAACACGACGGTTTTGAGTCCCTCGTTTCAAAGATTTTGCGAGCAAAATCTTGGCTTCTTCTGCTTCTTTTGACCGACCATAGTTTTTGATATAAGCAACAAAACCCTGAGATGCCAAATCATACTTTTTTTGATTATAATAAATTTTAGGTCGCAAAAAAGAGGCTTTCCGCTTAATACCAGGATTTTCTTGCGCAAAATCAATCACCAAATCCATTTGCTTGAGACCAAGCGTATTGTTTTCTTGACTCAACGCAATAAGCCCCAAATAGAACTGGCTCTGATAGTAATATGTTGACTTGACATTTTTTATTTTTGAAAAATAGACCGAAGATAATTTATAATTTTTTACGACAAAAAAACTATACGCCATCTTAAAGTTCAAATCATCATTATCGCCTTTTTTTTCAGCTAACTTAGCATAATATTCTGCAGCTTTTTCATACTTTTTTTGTTGAAAATAAGCCTCGCCCAAAATCCGATACAAAGCATCTTTCAAATGAGGTTTTTTGAATAAATCAACTTTTTCCACATACGAAATTGCTGTATCATACTGTTTTTGTCTCAAATAAATTTTGGCCAATAAAACAATTGTCTGATCACCAAATACCTCATCCTTTTCCAGCCGTTTTAGTAATACGATGCCTTTGTTATATTTGTGCGTTCTAATCATGCAAAAAGCATTGTAAAAAAGAGCCGCTTTGAAATACGGACTAGACGGCAATTTGACATTCCTAAACCACGACGAAGCACTCGAGTATTGTTTGAACAAAAGACTGCAATACCCTTTTTTGAAAAACAGCTCATTACGTCTTTCCTCATTTAGTTCGGTTGCAGCGAGCATTTTGTAATGCTCCAGTGCTTTTTTGTACTCATTTTTTTTGTAATAATAATTTGCCAAACCGAACCTCAATAGTTTTATACCAGGATGAGATGCGTATTTCAAAATACTCATCTCTGCATTTTGTGCAGCTCCCTTTCGGTCTTCTCTCAAATTCTGCCTGATTTCCAAAAATCTGTAGGAAATATCATTCAATGTCGGATTATGAAAATCAATTTTTGCCTGTGAAATATTATAATGCGTTACTTGGTCCAATTGGGCATTGATATCGTCATGTATAATTTTAAAAATATTCCAAAACTGATCCTCGGACCACGTTTTTTGGGCATGAGATGTCAGTGGCAACAACCCCATCACCATTATCAAACACGTAAATTTATTTTTCTCAAATACTTTTTTTAACATGTCAATCTATTTAAGCATGAGCTTGACAACAAAATTTTTAAGTAAGTCTCCGTGACTCAAAGAAGTATGCGCGATGCCTTTGCTATAACGGTCTAGTTTTGCAATTTCTTCGAGGCCCAATATGACACGTCGAATAGAATAAAATCGCCTAGCAGGCAAATATGTTTTTTTTATAATAAAAGGATGTTTGGACAAACGCCCTGCTATTTCTTGTTCGTTTTCATGTTTAAATTTCACAGTCACGTACAACTGCCCTAGCATTTGGTACAATAATTCACAAAAGCTCGGGAGTTTAAACTCTTTTGGATTTGTGGCAAAATGATTGACTATTTTCATTGCTTCTTTGAACTTTCCCAAAAGAATGGCATTTTGAAGTTCAAAAATATTGTACAGCTTACTCACGCCGATATATTTCTCAATCATGGCTTTTTTGATGACATCTTGTTTTGTAGCACTGATGAGTTTCTGTATTTCATTGTTGATCCTAGACATTTCATTACCAACCAATTGAGCCATTAATTCAGCATCTTCGGGACTGATTGATTTTCCCAGGGACTTCAGCTTATAGATAATCCATTTGTCCACCTCCCAATCTTTCAACGGCAATGACTCTAGATAGACCGTGTTTTTTTTCAAGGACTTTCCCAATTTGGTATTTCCTTTAGGACCAGGCTTTTTGTACAAAAAACACCAATACCGTAGTTGTCACGGGATTTTCGGCATATGCCATCAACTTTTCTTCCACCTCTTTGGATTTAAAGCCTTTCATCTCGTGGGCTTCTTTGACCACAATAACTTGCCGAGACGCCATCACAGGAAATCGCGCTGCGCTGGTCAAAACAGTCAAAACATCAACATCTTTACCATAAAACACCGATTGGTTAAAACTTTTTTCGGAATCACTGAGAACATTGTCCAAAATACAATTGGCGATGTCATCTATATAATAATCGTTTTCGCCACACAAAAAATAAAATGGCTGACACTTGTCATCAATTATCGCTTTTTTTTATATCATCGACAATCTTGATTAAATCATAAAATTTCGTAGCCATGTACAAAAATACATTACAGCAACGACAAATGAAAACCTAGCAAATGCAATTCATAGCAATCAACATCAAAAAATCTGTGAAATATCATCCAAATTCGGAATAATACTCAATTATCAATCGGTTTTAATTAAATTGATTGAGAGGAAGCTTGACTTTAAACAACGATCCTACCCCTTCTTTGCTACTCAATTCGATGGTACCTTTTGCTTTATTGACCACTTCTTTCATGATATGTAGCCCAAGCCCAGACCCTATTCCCTTATTATTAGCACGATAAAACATATCAAAGACCTTTTTTTGAACCTCGGGACTCATGCCGACACCGTCGTCTTTACACTCTATCACAATACACTGATTATCAATAGAATAAATTCTAATCAAAACATTGCCTACTTCAGTTGGTTTACTGTATTTTATACTGTTTTCGATGAGGTTTTGTAGAATAGTTGTCAACGTGCTTTTGTCATAATAGATGTCATCGTTCAAGTCATTTTGCACTTCGATGACGACATTTTCTCTATTTTTAAGATTCGAAAACAACGACATACAAGATCTAACAAGATTCTGAACATCAATCCTTTCTGGGTTCAACGTTTCTTTTTTGTTTTTGACAAGACTAATCAAATCCAAAACGCGTTGGTTCAATATTTCTAGCTGTTCTTTGTATGTATCAAAATAATAAAGCGATTTTGCATCTTCTATTTCTAGTTTTACAACCTCATACAAACCAATGAGAGAGTTGACCGGTCCCCTCAAATCGTGTGCTACTTTGTACATAAAAGCATCCAAATCTTTATTTTTTACCACCAACCTTCTTTCTGCCTTTTTTCGTGACGAAATATCTCGAATAAAAGCAGAGTAAAATTCGGTTTGATTGCCCACATTCTTATGTGAATGAATCACCAAAGAAACATCCAAAACCGTTTTATTTGCACGCTTGATTCTACTTTCTCCAGACCAAACGCCATTTTTATCAACTTGCAACAATGCCTTTTTCAAAATCTTGTACAGGTTCTCTTGTCCCTGCAACAAATTGATTTTTTTGTCAGCAAGCTGTTGAGTCGGGAGACCATAAAACAGCCGTGCTGAATCGTTCATATAAAGCACGTCCATTTTTGAATCAAAAATAACCACTATATCATCAGTCGCTTCCAAAGCCGAAGATAGATGGGTTTTTTCTGTATCATATTTCACCAGCTCAGTCACATCTTCAATGACACCAAAAGCATGTTTCAATTTTGATTTATTTTCAACAACGATGCGGGTTTTCAATTTCAGATAACATTGTTTTTTCGAACCCGTTTTCACACGCAATTCATCCGTTATGTGCTTAGACTGCGTTGACTTTTGCATTGACAACAGTGTCTCTAGTGCTTTTTTGCGGTCTGCCTCGTAAAAAATACTCGTAAATTGCTCGTAAGGCAGAACGTCCAATCCGCTGAAACGGGTATTCAGTATCGGAATAGCCAGCAAATTTCCTTTTAACTTGATATTATTATTCGGTATATCCAACTCAAAACCAACCGCATTCGACAAAGCCATTGACTCCCGAAACATCACTTCTGTTTTTCTCAGTTCATAATTAACGTCAGAAGATTTTTGATTAGGTGAATTTTCATTTTGAATTTCATTGGTCACATCACTGACATAAATCAACAAATCAGCCTTTTTCTGATCAATCTTTTTTGAACGAATCCTAAGCCAAAAATGACGGTCTTCTACCTGAAACCCAATTATTTTCGATTCGTCCGAGCTCTTCATAACCAACGACATAAAACTATTATGAGACAAAATAATAAAATTTTGATCATATATAGCTTTGAACGAGCGGTATGTCAGTACCTCTTCGCCTGTTTGAAACAAATTTTGCATCGCTTTGTTAATCAGAAACTGACCTTTTTCATTGCATAGCATGAGAGGCGACACATCTTGCTCAAAGTAAAAAGCAATACTTGGAAATGATTTATTAAACTGAACAGTAACCTCTGTTGACATAATTATTTGGAACTAACCAAAGTTGAGAAATTTCCGTTAATTTTCATTTATTTAAAAAACGGATTATTCAGTCTGTAATATAGGAATAAAAAACGGATTATTTTCGAACGTAAGTGCCATGCATTTTAACACTGTTATTTGTCAGGTTTAAAGTAATTTTGACAACTATTGACATAAGTGCTAGAATAGCGAAAGAAACTCGTGTTAATGCCGACATGTTTTTGTATTTCCTCTACATCAAATGGGCTTAAAGAAAGATAAAAATAGCCAGAAGTGCCATCATCAAGCCTCCCAGAAATCAATATATTATCTTTTAAATTGCTCATAATAAAATTTTTATGATAATTCTGACTTTCTAATAAATGCCGAACTGTTTCTTTGGAATAAAATGTCAAAAATAATGACACTATATAAGGTTTCATATTACACTTTTCCGATATTTTTTTGGGTATTAAACTGTAATTCTCATAATCAAACTTAAAATCTTCCCATCTGAAAAGTGAGTCATTTTCTAATCTGCTCATAAATTTTGAAAATATTACACGATCCAAAATGATATAGCAAGACTGGCGATCATCCGAATATGCCATAAAATCAATGTGATTTTGGTGCTGTTTTAGAAAATTAAAGGATGAATAAGAAGAATCCGCTTGATCTGTTACTTCGGGCATTTTGTCAATCTGCCCTAACAACAAAACTTTGTCATTCTGTGCTACCCCATTTTTGGCATATAACATGACAAAAAGCAGTAATATAGACCAATTTCGCAAAAAACAACCAACACATCCAAACATCAGAAAAAAAACCTTTTGAACATTTTGATAAACCCATTTTTTGCATGATAAAACGACTTTTTAAAACCAAAAATCAGGCTCGACACGGTCTCATTTTTCGTTTAACCAATTGGCTTTTGTTTTATCGGCCAAATCCATCAACTTGCGTTTAGCCGAATTCAAACTGTTGATCACATTACTGTTATGCCCCGACAAAACGCTTTTCTGTTTTTCTTTCACATCAGAAAACAGTTGTGAATAATAATCTATTCCCCCCATGATATTTCTAAAAAAGTTATTAAAATACTTGGAGTTCACATCTTCGGTGTCATTCAATTTCTTTTTGAAATAATCAACATAGAGTGACAATTCTTTAACGAACATATTGGGGCGATTTTTTCGAACCAAATGATTGGTACGACCATAAATATGTGCCACCATTTCCTTTAGAGATACTTTTTTTGAAAAATAAGCCATATTGGGACCAGGGCAAATCGAAACGCCATCGCCTCGTTTTTTGTAATCCAAATCGTATTTTAATAACGCCGAAGTCCCCAAGCCCGAGCAAATACAGGACTTTGTCGTAATCTTCTTATAATCATTTTGATACGCTTCTTTGGATAATTGCAAATCATCTAATTGCTTGATTTTGAGATGCTGATACTGCCTAGAAGCCTTGCAAATTCCCTCGTCCGAAAATTCCGTGTCCACCGCAATATATTTGATTGGACAAGACGATCCCGGTCTTCCCTTTTCGATAAACGCATCACGCTCTTGGTCTTTTGTGTTTCCTCTCAAATTATTGAACGGGACACCAAGTGGTGACACCTCGCTCAAAAAGAGGTCTTCTTCTTTGGCAGCGACGAGTTTTTCCAAACTATTATCGTCAACATTGGTCGTTTCTGGCACCAACAAAAACGGCGAACCCCAACCCACTTTGTCCAAATGATAATGGTCGAGCAAAAAGTCATGTTCGGCATTATTTCCGACGCCCCCTTGCGCCGTTATATGCAAAGGCAACGCTTTTGAAGGGACTATTTTGTTGACTTTTTCCAAAGCTGCTGTATAAATCTTGAAAACTTCATTGATCAAAAAGTCTCTTTTTTCTCTAAACTCTTGTAATATAGGCCCCAACAAAAGCCCCTCTGTGGCAAAGGCATGCCCCCCGCAATTAAGTCCCGATTCAATTCTAAATTCGGATACCCACACCCCTTTTTTTGCCAGCATTTTGCCCCTGCACAAAAGCAGATCGAAAATCACTGACTTTGAGTATAATCTTTTTTTTCATATACCCTATTTTGTCAGGATAAAAGTCCGAAAACTCCGAAATATAGCTGTACAGTTTGGGATTGAGACCGGCCGATAATACCAGCGACGACTCTAGCTGACTGTTGGCAAATCCCCGCAAGGCAGAGAACGCATCACCATCTTTATAGTCAAAAACCTCGTTTGCTTTACGGCGTTCTTTGTTCATTTGGTCATAATATTGACATCGACGCTTCCTTTTTTGGTGATGCCCTCAACCCATGCTTTGATTTTGCTGGGGTCTGTTTTTTCATTAAAAAAACGCAATGGCTTGCTTTTTTAAAGCATCACTATCAGGCAGCAGATCGCAATAATCTAGCAAATCATCTAGGTTTTCACCCCATTTTGCTTTTTAGCATTTCGTACTTGTCGTCGATGAGTTTTTTGGCCAAATCCAAATACGCCGTGATACGTTTTGCACGAAAATCAGGCGTATGCTCAGTGGATGACCGCAAAATTGATATTGTTAATCTGGCAATAATACTTGCGGATTTTGTCCAACAGAATATCATCCACCAAAGAAACCACCGAGTCAATGCCCAAATGTGCTACTTTAATCGGCGTGTCTATCGTAAAACCAATCCCCATAACAGGAATGTGGAATGTATGTCTATTTGTTTTCATGATTGTTTTTAGTTTAATGTTAGTCATCTGTCACAAGAAAAATCTCCGACACATCTAATGTCTGACCAATAGCATGTCAAAAACGTGCCACCGTATGATTGTTGCCAAAGTTTTAGTTCGCATCGATTACTTTGGCTGTCGTTGTCGTCGTTATGACTGGAGATCCTTTGTAGCGAACAGTGCCACTTCCGTTTAAAATTGCTTTTAGTTTGCCACCGTTGTTTACACGTACTTCGCAATGCCCAGACCCATCTGATGTAACCATGCACTCAGATGTACTTATTTTAAAACCCGAAAAATTTCCACTTCCCGAATTGGTCAAGATCAAGTTTTCTACAGAAATAATATCATTCCCAGTTTTGACATCTCCAGGGCCCTCCATGTCAACATCAAGTGTTGATATCCCTCCAAAAAAATTTAAAGTTATATCACCGCTTCCTAATGACTTAATCTCTAGCGTGCCTTCTTGATTCTCAAAACTCTCCACAGTCATATTGCCAGAACCGCTTACTTTCAATTTATTAATTTTAGGAATGGTGACCGTAACAGATAACTCATAGTCACTGTAACAACCGCTCTCTAAATCTATTTGCAAAAAACCGCCGACAAACCTCAGTTTTGACTTTCTCGATAATATTGGGATGCCCTTTTGCTTCCACTTTTGCTACGTACCTTGCTTGATTATGATGTCAAACGAAGAAACCGACTCGACTCCCGTAAATGCCGAAGTTGATAACGTTTTGGTGGTTGTTGTTCCCTCTCCTTTAGTACAATTTGTCGGTGTCTCTTCGTCTTTGCTACATCCTATTATCAAATTGAAGATTATAAAAAGTACAATGAAACTTGTGTTTTTTAAATTCATCATGTTAGTTGCTTTTTAATTGTTTAATTTTTTACTTGTAAAATGAAAATGTAATTTACAAGAAAGCCCTTGGAGTTAGGGTGTAATTTATGTTAAAATCAACCAATGCCCAATAATTTATTTATTTCATTCAAATGCATTAAATTACATTTTTAATTTAAATAAAGTATCACAATATTCTCATTATAAAATATTTAAATATATTTATTTAAAGTAATTATTTAATATAGTTTAATAAAACGATCGTTTCTAAATAACTATTTAACCCGATGTCACAACCCACAAATATTTTTTAAATTAAAATAATCGCTTCATGTGAAATAAAATAATTTTAATTATCTTTGCCGAACACTCTGCCGAAGTGGCGGAACTGGTAGACGCGCACGACTCAAACTCGTGTTCCTTTGGAGTGTCGGTTCGACTCCGACCTTCGGTACTTTAGGGGTTTTACGGATTTTCGTAGGATCCCTTTTTTAATGTCTGAAACTCAATATGAAAAACTTTTATAAACGCAATTTTCAACCACCATTCATGGGTTTAAAACATATTGACATTATCTTGCAGCATAAATAAACACTTACATTTAAAGACAAAATTAACTTGAGAAAGAAAATTATTTTCATCATATTAAGTTTGATTATTTTGGGAGAGGCAAATGCTCAAATCATCACCGACAGACCCGACCAAACAGAAAGCTCTTCAGCCGTCAAAAAAGGGCGATTTTCAAATAGAATCGGGGTTATTGATAGGATTTGACGGCGATGATCAAAACGCAACTAGGCAGATATTGGCTCCGACCAATTTGGTTTAGGTATGGCGTTACCAAAGCGTTCGAAATTAGGTTTGTGAGCCAATTCGAAACCTCTAAAAATAACGAAGTGGACATCCAAGGTGTCAGTGACCTTCAGGTCGGCACCAAAATACAAATTCTCAAAGACCCCAACAAAAACACCGAAATTGCCTTTTTATCACATTTGGTACTGCCAACGGGGACGACGGATTTGTCCAACAACTATACTGGCACCATCAACAAATTATCCATCTCGCATCAAATCAATGATAACCTAGGGATTGCCTACAATATAGGCTATGACTATCTCGACACTAAAAACAGTCAAGCGACTTACACGCTCTCACTCGGCGTGGGTGTTAACGACAGGGTCGGTCTCTATATCGAATCATACGGCAGCATCATGCAATCGAACAAACATCAATCTGCTTTTGACACGGGATTCACCTACCTAGTCAACGAAAATGCACAGTTCGACTTCTCATTTGGAACGGGAGTCAACTACAAAATGAACTATATCTCTGTGGGTTTTAGCTGGTTGATAAAAAAGAAAAAGCCGTAGAGGTCTATATATAAAAATGATACAAAGTAATGCCTATCAAAATTCACACTACCGCCTCATCAATCACGACAGGTTCAAATTAACCATCCAATTAACACCGAATTTGTCCTTTAGCATGCCAAAATAGGCATTCCAAAAGGTCTTTTCAAATGGCATTTTGACCTCTCCACCCTCGGACAATGCGTTGAATAACCGATCCGCTTCGCTCTTGTCGGACGGGTTAATCGAATAGAAAAGTTATTGCCCTGCACAAAAGGCTCTGATCCAGCAACAGCATCACAGCCCATGATGGCGGTTTCGTTGCTAATTGGGAGCGTGATGTGCATAATTTTGTTTTTGTCATTGGCTGGTACTGGCGGCATACCTGACGATTCTGGCATTTCATCATAAATATTAACGTCAGAGAAATCCTTTTTGAAAACGGTTTTGTAAAAATCAAAAGCCTCTTTGCAATTTCCGTCAAAGGTTAAATATACGTTTGCTACTGTCATGGTTTCGTTTAAATTTAAGTGTTTAACATACTAGACATGCTACAAGCCAAGATACACGATTTTTTGACAAAACGAGCACGCTACCCCGCACAAAACACATCCTTTTGGTGTCTAAAACCGCAAACAAAATACGGACTAATTAGCAATAGACGTGCAAATATAAGATGGCGAAATGCCCGTACGTTTGATATTGTCGCCAGCGTGCGCCTGTCTGGTATTGCCCGAAAGCACCAAGGCAGTATCAACGCCAAACTTGTTACCGCCGATAATATCGGTGCTCAATGTGTCGCCGACCATAAGAATGTCGCTCTTTTCGCAAGGGGATATCTGGTTGGCAACTTCAACGCATAACTGAAAATCTGAACATCAGGCTTGCCAAATTTGATGAAGTATTTGCCTACCACATCTTCTACAAAACGGGCAATCCCACCAATGGCAACGCCCACATTTGACTTGCTAACTGGATATATATCATCGGTGTTGGCAACTACGACGGGCACATTGATTTTTCGTATCAAATTGACCACATTGTTTGATACCCACACGCCAGTCAAAACCATCATCATCAAAAAACACAATGCTTTTGATATCGGTCAAATTATCTTTGGCAACATCTATCTCATCAATCAAAATAGGCTCTAGTCCCAAATCGCTGATGTACAAAGCTGACTGTCGCGTTCCCAAATGCACCACTTTTCCCCGAGAGATTTTGCTTTCCAAAAACTGCTTGGCCATCATGCCAGACGAAATCACCTTTTCACAAGGAACACGATCGCCAAACCCCATATCTGCAAAGCTAGATGCGAGCAACTCTGGGCTTCTCGACGCATCATTGGTAATCACATAGTAGTCGATCCCGTTGTCTTTGAGCATATCAAGCGTTTCGGCAGCGCCTTCTATGAGGCCTTGGTAATTCCGCAGCACGCCGAAAGAGTCAAAGAAAATGACCTTGTACTGCCCTATAATATCCTTGAACTGGTTGATGTCTATCATGGTGTCAAAATATTTAAGAGTTTGCTATCATCAAACTCTTCTATCGATTTGAAATACGTTTCAAAGGCTTCTTTTTTCAATCTTACAGCATAGTGATCCAAAAAAAAGTAATGTCCCAGCCGTACCACATAGTGCAACAAAAAGAAACGGTACGACTCTTTAATATAGCGTATCTCGGCCTCTGTGAGTGGCGATACTGCATGGTAGGCTTTCAAAACATCAAAAACCGATCTTCTTGCAGCGGATCCATCGTATAACTAAAACGTATCTTGGTCCCCTTCCTCTCGGACGACTCTCGCAAAAAAGTAGAAATCAAACGTTCGGGGACTCATCCTAAACCAATCATAATCCCACCGAGAGTAAAAATTAAAGGATTCGTCTACCGAAAAGTTACCAATATTCCAGTCAATAAAAACTGGTATATTGTCAAATGTTTGACTCTTTAGCTTTTTGGAATTCTCGATAAAACGGTCGCAATGTTCCTCTATATCGTCTTTGTGTGACAAAAACTCGTTATACTCGTTCCGTTGATGGATCAGCGATTTGAGCTCATAAATGTCCGAAAAGACCGACTTTTTGGTATCGGGCAACTCATCACAAATATCAATACAGGCATTGTGAAACAAGCCAAGCTGCTCTCCTGTTTTGATAATTTGAGCTTCGGACAAGATTTTGGGTGGTTTCTCTAGGATTCGGATTGGGTTGTAAAACACCACCCAAACATCCATATCGTGTTTTTGGTAGCGGTAGGTGTAGACTTGATTTTTTTTCATCAGAGACCGCGCAATAAAATGGTCAAACGGGTAACGCAGATTATTAGCGAGGGAATTGATGGTTTGGTGGTCTTCGACAAAATGCTCGTGCCGACCAAAATACGACAACTTGGCAATGATAAAATCACTGGTCTTGAAACTAATCCTAAAGACATGATTGGTCGAGACCCGTGCACTGATATCTTCGATTTTGTTGATACGTTTGGTGGCATTAAAATCATTCCACGCTAACTTTATAATTTCGGTATAATCGACAAATCTCATCTGCTATATAATTTCAAAGTATCGTTGCACTTCCCAATCGGTAACGGCTTTTTCAAAAGCGGCCATTTCATGTTCTCTGGTCATTTCATAATGCGTTTTAAAAGTGTTATTGAGCACCTTCTTGGCAAAAGCACTTGTTTTCATATTAGCGGTAGCCGTACCAAGGTTTTTGGGCAGCTGCACCAAGTCAAAATTTTGACAACTATCCCCTATCTGTATCGGTGTTGTCAGGGTCATTTTGTTTTTGAGCCCCTCTATACCAGAGGTCAAAACCGCATACAAAGCCAAATAAGGATTGGCATCAGCACCCGTAGTGCGGACTTCCAAATGACCGCTCGTACTGTCATCGGCGATCAAACGTACCGCACAAGTCCGATTATCAAACCCATACGATACATTGGTCGGTGCCCACGAGCCCGACACAAGTCTTTTGTAGCTGTTAACCGTCGGTGCATACAGCGGCAACAGGTCCGACAGTCCCTCCAAAATACCCGAAAGAAAATGCTCGGACTCTCCCCCTTTGATGGGCTTGTTTCGTTGGTAGTTCAAAACATTATCGCCTGTTTTGTTGACAAGGCTGACATGGAGATGCCCCCCACAACCGGGTAGCTGGTCATGCCATTTTGCCATAAAAGACGCCAAAATACCATGTTTGGATGCGACCGTTTTGGCAAAACTCTTGAAAATAGCCGCATTGTCTGCTGCCAACAATGCCGTCGAACATTGCATCGCCGCCTCGTAGACACCAGGTCCAGTCTCGGTATGAAAGCTCTCAAATTTGATACCCAACCGCCCCATTGTCAAAAGCAAATCATCGATATAGTCACGATTATCGTCCAGTCGTGCCAGAGAATAACCAAACATCCCTTTCGAGATAGTATTGGTCAAAGACGGCTGACCCTGCAACTCGGACCGTAAAAAGTTAAACCACTCGTACTCATAACCAACGACAACCTCGTAACCCAATGCGTCGTACGCTTTCAATACAGATTTGAGGAGGCTTCTGGGGCAGACATGGCTCAGTTTGGGGTCTTTTGCAAAATCAGCCACAAACAACTGCTGACAGTTGGGCTCGTCCACCGTGCGGGCAGACGTAATGTCAATACCCAACACCCCATCCGAAAAGCCCGTTCCCCAACCCGTCACACTGTCTTTGGCATAGGTGGCGTCATGCATGTCCCAACCAAACACAACATCGCAAAACCCCAAATCAAAGGCTTTTTCAATTTTAGATTGTGGGACGAGTTTGCCCCTCGCAACACCATCTATATCCGTGAATAAGATTTTGGCGTACATCGGATTATACGTCATCAGACGGTTTATTTTCGTAGGCTTCTATGATTTTCCTCACCAGTTTGTGCCTCACAACATCCTTGCCATCAAGATGTACAAACCCAATCCCTTTGACATCGGTCAATCGATTGACAGCTTCGTGAAGTCCTGATTTTTGATTACCGGGCAAATCAATCTGGGTCAAATCACCGTTGACCATCATTTTGGATTTTGGTCCCATTCTGGTCAATACCATTTTAAGCTGATTGGTCGTCGTATTTTGGGCTTCGTCTAGCAATACAAAGGCATTGTCCAATGTTCTGCCCCTCATATACGCCATCGGTGCAATCTCTATGATATTGCTTTCCATAAAATATTTGAGCTTTTCGACGGGAATCATTTCGCCCAAAGCATCATAGATGGGACGCAAATAAGGGTCAATTTTGTCAATCATCGTGCCGGGCAAAAAGCCCAAATGCTCTCCAGCCTCTACAGCAGGTCTTGTCACAATGATTTTTTTTGACTTGTTTGTTTTTGAGGGCTCTGACTGCGAGTGCGACGGCGATGTAGGTTTTGCCAGTCCCCGCAGGTCCCAATACAAAAAGCAAATCATGTTCTCGGCTTGCCTTGACGACTTTGAATTGATTGTCTGATCGGGGCTTGATGACAAGACCGTTATTGCCGTAAAGGATGATTTCTTGTGTCATCTCTAAATCACGAAATTCCTGTTTTTTCATCGATGATATCCTGTGTCTTCACGGCATCCAATTCGCCATAAGTCGCCAAATGCATCAAAAGAGAGTTGATGATTTTGTTGATTTGTGACACCTCCATATCCATTCCCTGTATGCGAATATTTGTTCCTCTTGAGACGATTTTGCTTTCTGGAAACGCTTTTGACAACACCTCAATATTCGAATTGTTGACCCCCAAAAAATCTGTGAGGGGAATATTCTCTAAGTTTATTACTTTTTCAATCAAATTATGTTATTGTTTTAAATGTCTTTATAGTACTTTTAATCATCTATTTTCCGTCTGCGTAAATATACAGGTTTTATAATTGATTATTACAATGCAAACAACAACTTTGATTTCGGATTTTGGTGACAATGACTTTTACACCGCAATACTCAAAACTCAACTCTCTTTTTGTAAAAACCAATGCCTCTTTATAAACCACACCAACAAAATACCACAAAAAGACATCATATCTGCCACCCTTTTGCTGCGCCATACCTACCAACACTGCCCAAAGGGGAGCATCCATTTTTTCCTTGTTGATCTGTTTTATCAGCGGTCACCGTCGTTGATTTGGTTCGAAAAAGACGGGCACTATTTTGTAGGTCCCGACCATGGTGGGTTGTCGATTTTTTATGATGGTGAAATCAAAAACGCTTTCCTGCTTTGCAATACCGTCGATATTCTCAAAATCATCCAACACCTCATTGATTTTGTCAACATACCACATGCGGACAAAACCCAGCACTATTCGGCTTGTCCATCACCACAACATCTGCGTTACTCGCCTCCTTTTCTCAACAAGCATTTTATTCATACGCAGGTTATACGCATTGACTACCACGGCAATGTGATGTTTGATATTACCAAAGCGCGTTTTAACGAGTTGGTACAGGGCGAGACTTTTAGCGTTATAATAGGGAGCCATCAATTTTCTCAGATTGGAGACAGTCCCTATTCACAACAAGCCAGCCAACTGTATTTCAATAGTTTGGGATATCTAGAGTTGACCATCAATATGGGTAACTCCAGCAAGCTCCTGCAACTTCCCCTCCAAAAAAGCATTCTCATTGTAGTGGGACAACACCATTTCTTGCACCAAATCCCAACAAAACCAACCCTTTTTACATAAACTGCGACCGCTTTATACACCAAAAAACCCCCACTGGATTAAGTAGAGGTTGTCTTGGTTATAGTGACTGACTGTCCGTGACTACCCTCACTTGATGCCAGTGATTACCCTCACTTGATGCCAGTGATTACCCTCACTTGATGCCAGTGACTACCCTCACTTGATGTCAGTGATTACCCTCACTTGATGCCAGTGATTAGTATCAAGATTAAACAACTGTAAGGGGAATGTCAAACGTCCCTACTTTTATTGCTTTCGCAGGTGTAGAGTTGCCTGTAAACTGCGTCGTGACCTGCAAGGTGTACGTGCCCTTTTCTAGTTTTGGTAGGACGACGATGAGCTTGCTTGGGTTGTTCTCGACGATGGTGACGACTTTGTGCGGTTTGCCTGTGCTGTCGATGAAGGTGATGCCGTTTTGGGGGCTTTCTCCTTGTATTTTGAGGAGCGTACCCATTATTTCTATGACACCTGCCGAGGTGATTTGGTCGTTGGTGCTGCCGCTCATGCCGTCTTTGACTTCTATGATGAGCGGGATGTTTTTGGGTGCTTCGACGCGTTCGGCGTGGGCTGCTGCTGCGGCTTCTTTGAGGCGTTTGCCGGGGGTCATATTGATTTGTATAGCGTTGGTCTTTTTGTCTAGGTGGTCGGTGCTGGTTTTTACTGTGCCGGGTATGGAGGCGCTTGTTTTGAACAAGGGTAGGTTGAGCCTTTTGCCTTCTTGGATGGCACTTTCTATCACATCATCAAACTCTTCTAGTACAGCTTTGACTTGGGAGTGGCTATGGTTGCCCTTTTCTACAATGCGCTCGATGCATTGTTCTAGGTCTAGGCTCTCTTGGTCATAGACCCGAAAGACGTATTCGTTTGGCTCTTTTGAAAAGGGGTTGCGAATTAGTGTGTATTTTAGACTCATAATTGTATTGGTTTTAAATGTTTAAACTATAATGATTGAATTGTAATGGCGAACCAACAACAAGGGGTTTAAACCCCTTGTCACCGTTCGAAATTGGTACGGATGTAGATGGTATCATGGTGAGGAGGCACCGAGATTGAACGACCATACGGCACTATATGTTATTCGATCTCCAGTACTGTTGAACCCATCTACACGCCAATAATAGGTCTTACTATCATCTAGACCAGTCAGTGTCTTATTGACATCACTCGTCTTGCCTCTGGATGTCAGACTATTGGCACTTTCCCCAACAAATAACTCGTACATATCTGCGCCCACAGTCTGCCAAGAGAACGCAACACCCGTTGTACTGTACGGGATATTGGCTTTATCAGCAGGGGCTGTCAAAACGATGGGCAGCCAAATAGTCAAAGTCCGTGTGATGCTTTGGGCTATTAAAGTGCCATCCGCTGCCAGTTCCTCCACATACCAATCGCAGATATTGCCGCCCTCTATGCCCTTTATCCACTTCGTTGTTAGATCAAAAGTAGGATTTGTTGTCTTAATCCTTAATGTCGGATTATTGGCACTCTGTCTTATAACCACCACGTATTCTGTCACATCAGAAATAGAGTCCCAGCCAAGAATTGTTAACGCCGAATTATCACCTCGATCATCTATAGGATTAGGTGGAGTAGGAAACGAGGTGAGTTCGAGAGGTTTGTTGAATGACCATATGGTATTTTGTGGTGTCAGTACCGTACCGCTGCTATCCAATCCATCTACACGCCAATAATAGGTCTTACCCTCCTCTAGGTTGCTTAGTGTCTTATTGGTATCATTCATCTTGCCTTTTGATACTAATTTATCAGCACTCTCTCCAACAAATAACTCGTATTGCTGAGCCTCTGGTAGCGCCTTCCAAGTGAATGCAACATCCGTTATGGTATAAATTATACTCGTTTTATCAGCAGGTGCTGTCATGAGGGGGGCTTGCCCAACCTCGAACGACCATACGGGACTCTGTGCCATTACGGCATCGCCACTATCGAATCCGTCTACACGCCAGTAATAGGTCTTACCAGCCTCTACAATCAGTGTTTTGCTGGTCTCGCTCGTCTTGCCTTTTGATTCGAGATTGTCAGCGCTCTCTCCGACAAACAGCTCATATTGTGTCACATCGGTGACAGGCTGCCAAGAGAAGGCAACGCCCGCTGCATTATAATCTATATCCGCCGCATTGGCAGGAGCAGTCAAGGTAAGCGGGCGTACTTTTATCACAAAATCAGCCATGGCGGTGAGTGTGTTGTTGTTGTTATCTTTTGCATCGGATATGACCATGATGGTCACCGTACCCGCTAGATTGGGCGTTAGTTTGCCGTCAATACTCATGTCTGCCTTGTCTTCATCGGCGGTTGTTTTGAGCGACCATCTGACGGATTGATCAGTCGTGGTCGTCGGCGTGAATTTGACCTCGAAAATATCCGTCATGTCGATTGGGTCTGCACCGACTTCTATTTCTGTTGCTTTGTCGGCTTTCTTGATAAGCTCTACTTTTGTAGGGAGTACAGAGGCAGTATTGATGGTGAACGTGGTCTCTGCTGTCACGCTGCTTTTGGCTTTGGATGTGACCACGACTGTCACCGTACCCTCTGCCTTGGGCATCAGTTTGCCATCTGCTGTGATGGAGGCTTTGTTTTTATCTTCGGGCGTTTTGAGTGACCAGATAACGGTCTTGTCGGGGGTATCGTCGGGGGTGAGTTTAACTGTAAAAATTGTCTTTAAATCAAGCGATGCAGTCCCCAGTACTGCCTCTGCCTTTTTGCCTGTTTTGAGGCTAATTGTTATAGCTGTAGGGGGGGGGGGGGGGCTACGGTGTCGTTATTGTCTTCTGATCCACAGCCGCTCATCAATAGCGTCATCGGGGCAAATGCCAACAAAAGGATGCGCGTTATTTGGGTATTTAGTTTGTTCTTCATCATTGTTATTTTTGAGTTATATTAATAAAGACGAAGCTAATACAAAAGTCCGAAAACAAAAAGCGTTTCGTGTTAAAAGTGTTACCACAGGGTTTTCATTTTCTTCTTGATAAGAAAACGAAACAAAAGAATCAAGCAAGATCAAACTCGCCTGACGGCTCAGACAGTTATCTTGCTCTGGCTTCGCTAATGCTCTGCCAAATGTTGGGATGGTATGTCGGTCATTGAGCGCAGTCGAAATGTGGCTTTATAGCTCTGCGTCTTTTATTATAAGCACTTCGTTTGATTTTAGAGTCAAGACAAGTCCCTTTTGTACACCTAAGATAACTGTAATTCAGTGTTTATCGACATCTATTCTGCCCTAAGGCTAAGCGCAAAATAGCTAAAGGCTGTTTATGAGAAATAGATTTAATAAATAGTCTATTTAACTGGTAACCCAATTATTTATAATAAAAATAAATAAGTTAGTTTTTGTTGTATTTTTAGTTTTGTCTATAAAAAACGTAAAATTTACATTATATTGGTACATTATATACGTATAACTAACTAAAATTATATTTTATGGCAAACGTTTTATGGTTACAAGGGGGTGCATGTAGTGGAAACACTATGTCCTTTTTGAACGCTGAAGAACCAACTGTGGTAGAACTTATTACAGATTTTGGATTGAATATCCTATGGCATCCTACAACAGGGTTACAAATTGGAGATCAAGTGCAAGATCTTTTAAAAGACATCCTAGCAGGAAAGATTCAAATGGATATCTTGGTATATGAAGGTTCTTTAATACAAGGACCAGATAATACCGGTACAATGAATTATTTTGCAGATCGTCCAATGATGGATTGGATTAAAGAGTTATCTAAAGTCGCAGGATATGTTGTTGCTATTGGAGATTGTGCAACTTGGGGAGGAATTCCTGCAGTAGCACCTAATCCGAGTGAATCTACAGGCTTACAATTTCACAAAAAAAATAAAGGCGGTTTCTTAGGTAATGATTACGTGTCTAAAGGAGGCCTGCCAGTTATAAATATTCCTGGTTGCCCAGCGCATCCAGATTGGATTACTCAAATCCTTGTAGCAATTTCTGTTGGAAGAATTGGAGACGTTTTAATCGATGAGTACCACAGGCCAAAAACTTTCTTCACAGATTTTGTGCAAGACGGTTGTACGAATGTGACCAATTTTGCTCAAAAAGTAGATGGAACCTTTGGTGAACGTGGTGGATGTCTCTTCTATGAAGTTGGGTGTCGTGGACCAATGACGAGAGCAAGTTGTAATAATATACTTTGGAACCGTCAATCAAGTAAAACGCGTGCTAATCATCCTTGTTTAGGGTGTACAGAACCTGGTTTTCCGCACAACGATTTAATGAAAGGAAGTGTGTTTAAAAGAATGAAGTATTTAGGCGTATTCCCTAAAGAAGTTCCAACAGGAAGAACAAAATTAGCATACTATATGGAAGCAGTTTTCCAAAAAGTAATGCCTACAAATAAAAGAGTAACAGAAACTTCTAAATAAGAATTAAACTAACTACAAAAATGTCAGTAACAGAATTAAATATATCACCAGTAGGTCGTGTTGAAGGAGATTTAGATGTTAAAGTTTATATCGATAATGGTAAAGTAACACGCGCTCATACTCAAGCAGCAATGTTTAGAGGTTTTGAGAAAATAATGGAAGGTAAAGATCCACAATCGGGTCTAATTGTAACACCTCGTATTTGCGGAATTTGTGGAGGATCGCATTTATATTGTGCATCGTCTGCTTTAGACACTGCTTGGGGAACTAAGCTTTCGCCAAACGCACTTTTATTAAGAGCAATAGGGCAAGCAACAGAAACAATACAAAGTATTCCAAGATGGTTTTATGCCATTTTCGCAACAGATTTAGCGAATAAAAAATATGCAAATCAGCCATTGTATCCAGAAGTCGTGAAAAGATGGTCTGCTTATGTAGGAACAAATTTTCAAAAAGGTTTAACCGCAAGTGGTTTACCAGTACAGGTATACGCTTTATTTGGAGGTCAATGGCCACACTCTAGTTATATGGTTCCTGGTGGAGTTATGTGTGCACCTACTTTAAAAGATATTACAAGAGCGCACGCAATTATGGCGCAGTTTAAGAACGACTGGTTAGAGCCTATTTGGTTAGGTTGTTCTATTGAACGTTATCTTGAGATTAAATCTTGGGATGATATGCTGGCTTGGGTTGAAGAAAATGATTCTCAAAAAAATAGTGATTTAGGGCTTCTTATTCGAGCTGGTATTGAGTTTGGTTTAGATAAATTTGGTCAAGGTGTTGGTAAATTTTTAGCAACAGGAACCTACTTACATAAAGACAGATATAATAATCCAACTATTGAAGGTAGAAATGATGCGTTAATTAGTTCTAGTGGATTCTTTGATGGCGAAAATTATCACGAATTTGACCATATGAAAATTAGTGAAGATGTAAAACACGCTTGGTATACAGATCAAGAAGATGGTTTACACCCTTGGGACGAACCATTGCCAACGCCAGTAAAATCGAAAGTATTACACGATACAAATTTTGATGAAAAATACAGTTGGGCTAAAGCACCAAGGTATGATGGACACGCAGCAGAAGCTGGTCCCCTAGCACGTTGTATCATGAATGCAAACCCAAATAATAAGGATTATCAAATTCAAGATCCATTATTTGGTGACATAATGAAAAAAATGGGACCCAGTGTATTCACGCGTGTTTTAGCACGTGTTCATGAAGCACCACGTTTATATAAATTTATAGACCAGTGGCTTTCAGAAATTGATCTTGACGCACCTTTTTATACAAAACCGGTTGAAAAAGATGGGAAAGGATTTGGATCAACAGAAGCTGCTCGTGGTGCATTAGCACACTGGATTGAAATTAAAGATGGTGTTATTAAAAACTATCAAGTTATGGCACCAACTACTTGGAATGTTGGGCCTTATGATTCAAAAGGAAAACCAGGGCCTATTGAGGCAGCACTAGAAGGTATTGACATTGAAGATTCTAGCGATCCAGTAGAAGTTGGTATCGTTGCAAGATCATTTGACTCTTGTTTGGTTTGTACGGTTCACGCACACGACCAAAAATCTGGAGTTGAGTTATCTCGATTCAAATTATAAATAAATATAAATCAATTGTTTATAGAAAAACTTTCCTGAAGAAGCCTTCGGGAAAGTTTTTTAGTTTAAAATAAAGTATAAGAATGAAGACTGCAATAATGGGTTTTGGAAATCCTGTGAGAAGTGATGATGGTATAGGAATGTACGTAATCGAGAAGTTGCAAAAAATCATAGGAGATAATGATGCTGTAAATATCTTTGATATGGGTACTGCTGCTTTCGAGGTTTTGTTCGGACTTAAAGGCCATAATAAAATTTTAATGGTAGATGCAGTCATAAATTCTAATGAGCCAGTTGGAACCCTTTTTAAAGTACCAGCTGAGGAAGTACTAAGAGCACCACAAGATGATCCTATGGTGTTTTTGCACGGTATGAAATGGGACCAAGCTTTATCGTATTCAAAAAAAATACTCGGCGATGAGTATCCAGAAGACATACAAGTCTATTTAATTGCTGTAGAAAACACAAAACTAGATACAATATTAAGTGAAGGAGTAAAACAAGCTGGAGATAAAGTGGTACAACATATTTTAGATGATTTAAAGTCGGTAAATGCATAGTGGAACAAGACAAAGTCATATTAAAATCATCGCACGTTTATTTAAACGCAGCACTTGTAGAAAGCATATTTAAAAGTATTCACTATGCCTATGTAACCTATGTGGTTGGACAAAAACAAATGCTCATTACACCTGTTAATAGTCAATGGTTTGTAAAAATGCATAAGCCGACACAATTTCTTCTTAAATCTAGAAACTTAAAAGGAGACAGAACATTAGCTATAAGAGAAATATTAATAGATAATGATTTAGATACAACAGACAGAGTTTTAGAATACGAAATTGTAGAAAAAACAAATCTCATTAAAATAGCAATGTGATGAATAAAAGAAACGACCCTAAAGATGCTTGGTTATTAGACGCAGAAGTGCGCACTAAAATTGAAGAGGTCAAAGGGCGTTGGGAAGTATCATTAGTATTTGTAAATACAACAGACCCAAATCAAGTTTTGATTCAAAAAATTGGCGATTACAGATCAAAAAGATTAGCTGACATTTATGCGAAAAATATGCGAAAAACTGCAGCAAAAGATATTAGAGGAACGCAAAAAGTAGATAAAAGTGCTTACAATTTTAACAACAACTAATTCCAAAAATACAATAGAAACAATTATCAATACTATTGATAGATTGAACGAGCTTGTCAAAATTGTAACGAATGAAAATTCAATGCAAAATGCAAACAAAAAATTGGTCGTTTCTAGCGATACAATTACCACTTCTTTAGATTGGAATGATTCCGAGCCACCTTATTTATTTCCAGATTTGGTGTTTTCAGAAGAAAATCTTCTGGCAATGGTTTTTTATAAATTAGGAAATCATCAAAAAGCGTTCGATTTTATTTCCGAAGACAATACATTTTACAATCATTTATTAATTGCGACACATTTGCAATTTGGCCATGAAATTACGGAAGATATGTACGCTTTCGCGGAAATGAATTCCCAACATAACAAATGTATTATTCAGCAATATGGAAATATAGCAACAAGGCTTGACGCTAACAATCTCAAAGCGATGTACGCTGAAGCCATTGCAAATATAACGAATGATGAGTTCAGATTATTTACAATTAAACACTTTGTAAATTTCTTGTTAGATACTAATGCGTATGCCGAAGCTGAAAAGGTTTTAAGATTAGCGATACCAAAAGCTATTTCTTCAGCATCTAAAAATGCAATGAATACGCAACTCGCAACAGTTTTAATGGTGCAGTTAAAGTTGCCATATAATGCAGAAAGATTAACAGAAATTCAAGAATTACAGCAAGAAAGTATCGCATTTTATGAAGAAAGAGAATTAAAAGTCAACGCTGGATTAATTTTAATTGATGCTTCGGAAATAGCTAATTTTCAAGAAGATTTTATAAGTTCAAAAAACTACATAAACAAGGCTATTTTATATTTTAAAGAAGCCGATATTCCTGAATTTTTAGGAGAAGCTGGACTGCGTAAAGCAACACTATTGTACACGTGGTCAAAAAATGGAAGTCCGCAGTATTATAAGCCAGCGATTAATGCTTTTCAAGATGTATTAAAAATCTTTAAACGCGATACGCATCCACAGAAATTTGCAGAAATTCATCATAATTTAGCACTTATTTATTCTGAAATCCCAGTCTCTTCCGAAGAAAAACCTATTTGGACAGCCTTTTGTGCTTCTTCTTTTAAAGAGGTTTTAGACTTTTATACAAAAGAGCAATTTCCTTATGAATATGCGATGGCAAGTCATAATTATGCCACAGCACTCATGAATTTTCCTGAAGCAAAATTGCATAACAACCTAGATAAAGCATTTGGCTTATTTGAAAATGCACTATCTGTTAGAACTGGAAAAGACTACCCTTTTGAACGTGCTTTAACACTCTTAAATCAATTAGAATTATATTGGTTAATGCACAACGAGGACGAAAAAACTGAAAAAGATAAGTACCATCAAATGCTAGAAAAAGCAACTTCTATTACCACCATTGTAACTGATGAAAATCTAATAGAACAAGCAAATGAGCATTTAAACCAGCTTAAAAATTTAAAAACAATACTAAATTAACAATGCACGAAACCTCTATAGTAAATGGTATAAAGAAGACTTTAGAACAAGAGTTTGATGCCGAGAAACTTAGTAAATTAACAGGTATCTACGTAAAAGTAGGCATCCTTTCTAACATAGAACCGCGATTGCTTTATAACGCGTATGAGGCTTCACATATGATGAATCCGAAATTTCAAAATGTAAAATTTCATATTGAAATGGTCGAATTAAAAATCCAGTGTGAAAGTTGTAATCATATTACAGATGTAAAAAAGTATCGTTTTCTGTGCGACAATTGCCAGAAACCAAGTAAGAATATTATTCAAGGAGAAGAAATGCTTATTCACAAAATAGAATTTGCAGATTAACAATAGGTAGTAAAAAAGAAAGATTATGAGTGTAGATAAATCAACTAAAGCCGTAAGAGGCACAGTGCAGTGTGAAAACACAAATATAAATTTGCTAAAGGCAAATGATTTTGTAGCAGACATTATCAAACAAGAAATGGCAAAGACCAAAACACTTTTGGTAAATATTACCTCGTCTGCTGGAAGTGGTAAAACAACATTGATGCAAGAAACAGCCAATCGGTTAAAAGACAAGTTGAAAATGGCTGTTATGGTTGGTGATTTAGAAACGGAACGTGATGCAGAGCGTATTCGCGAAACAGGTATTCAAGCATTACAAATTGTAACTGGAGGTATTTGCCATCTAGAAGCACAAATGATTCATCAAGTTTTACCAGAATATAAACTGGAAGATATTGATTTGTTGTTCATAGAAAACGTAGGAAACTTGGTGTGTCCAGCCTCTTTTGATTTGGGAGAAGATTTTAGAGTAACGCTTATGGCAACTACAGAAGGCGACGATAAACCAAAAAAATACCCAAGAATGTTTTTAACGAGTGATATGATGTTGGTTTCAAAATCAGACTTGTTGCCTTATGTTCCTTTTTCAGTAGAATCAGTAACAAAAGATGCACACGAGGTAAATCACGAATTAGAAGTAATTCAAATTTCTGCTATTAATGGCGAAGGGATGGATGCTTGGTGTGATTGGTTAGTTGAAAAAGTGAATGCAAAAAAAGGAGCCTAATCATTGAACGCAAAAACATTTAAAATACAAATAAAAGGACGAGTTCAAGGCGTTGGATTTCGGCCTTTTGTATTTAATCTTGCGCATCAATTACATATTAGTGGGACGGTTTCTAACAATGAAAATGGCGTCATTATTAAAATGACAACTACTTTAGTAAAGGCTCATTCGTTTTTAGAAATGCTACTAAAAAACCCACCAACCACTTCGATTATTACCGCTTCTAGAATAGAAGAAATTACAACAGAAGATTTTAAAAATTTCAGGATTGTTCCTTCGGAAATAGGACAAAACATAAACATTCCGTTAACGCCAGATTTTGCAATTTGTAATCAATGTAAAGTCGAAATTAAAGATGTCGAAAATAGACGTTATAATTACCCATTTACAACCTGTGTAAATTGTGGTCCGCGATATGCAATCACTACCCAATTTCCTTTTGAGAGAGCGCATACAACATTGAGTAATTTTAAAATGTGTGCTATTTGCGACACAGAATACAAAGACCCAAACAATCGCAGATTTCATTCACAAACCAATAGTTGTGCTGATTGTGGAATCCAATTACAGTTAGTAGATGCAGATGGAAAAGAGGTTGTTATTGATAAACAAAAGTTAATCAATCAAATTGCAAAATACATTTCCGAAGGAAAAATCATTACCATAAAAAATACAAATGGGTACTTATTATGTTGCGATGCTACAAACCCAGTAGCGATAGCGCAACTAAGACTAAAAAAGAAACGACCTAATAAACCGTTTGCAGTTTTATACCATACTATTGAAAATATTGAAAAGGATTTTCAGTTAACTACGCAAGAAAAAGATTTGTTGACTGGTACTATTGCGCCAATTGTCATTTTACAAAACAAGAATAATACACCTATTGCAACAACAGCAATTGCACCAAAACTCAACCAAACTGGAGTTTTATTACCGTCATCTTCGCTATTAG
The DNA here is from genome assembly GCA_029955415.1 of Lottia scabra. Taxonomy (NCBI): domain Eukaryota; kingdom Metazoa; phylum Mollusca; class Gastropoda; family Lottiidae; genus Lottia; species Lottia scabra. Next base: position 19,718 of record JARJEI010000105.1, on the reverse strand, counting down.
AATTAATAATGGATACTGTAAAAAATCCAATAGTTTGTACCAGCGGAAACATACACGGTTCGCCAATAATTTCAGAAAATGAAGTAGCTCAAAAAGAATTAAAAGCAATTGCAGATTATTTTGTGCATCATAATTTACCGATTCAATTTCCGCAGGATGATTCGGTTGTAAAAGTTGTGGGTGGACAACAAATTATTGTACGACGTTCACGAGGTTATGCACCAAATTACTTGATGAATAATGCTCAAACTACGACAGGTATTCTAGCAATGGGAGCACATTTAAAAAGTACTTTTTCTTTAGTGCCAAATGCGCATATTTATGTGAGTCAATACTTCGGAAATTTGAATAATTATGATGTATTGTTACGTTATAAAGAAACGATAGATAAGCAATTGAAGGTCTTTAACTGCAGACCCAAAACGTTATTAATTGATGCGCATCCTACCTACCAAAGTAGTCTCGTAGGAAAAGAATTAGCAGAAAAACGGAATGTTGATTTAGTAGAAATTCAACATCATAAAGCACATTTTGCAAGTGTTTTAGGAGAACACAATTTGTTTTCTTCCGAAGAAAAAATTCTTGGTGTAGTTTGGGATGGAACAGGTTTTGGCGACGATACTGCCATTTGGGGCGGAGAGTTTTTTATCTATGAAAACCAAAAAATTGAACGTATTTCTCATTTTAAATATTACGATTGGTTAGCAAATGATAAAATGGCGCAAGAACCGCGCATTGCATTATTGAGCCTTTTAGAGTATGAAAACAGAGCGAAAATAAAAGATAAATTTTCTGAAACAGAATGGAAGATTTATACAAAAATGCTTCAGAATAACACCTTAAAAACAGCATCTGTTGGGCGTTTATTTGATGCTGTAGCTTCTGTATTAGATATAATTGATGTTAATACGTTTGAAGCAGAAGCACCAATGTTACTTGAAAATTGTGCCTTACAATACGAAGGAACTGATGCAATAGATTTTTTAGAAAATGTGAAATATGATAGGATTCCTTCAAAATTACTAATTGAAAAAATTTTAAACAAATACAGCAAAGGTACCTCTAAAGACTTATTAGCCTACAGTTTTATATATACGTTAGCAAAAATTATCATTTCGCTTTCGCGGAAGCATCATGCAAAAATCATCGCTTGTAGTGGTGGCGTTTTTCAGAATGCCTTGCTAATTTCCGAAGTAAAAAAAATGGCATCTATTGAAAAAATAGATTTAAAAATAAATCGTAAATTGCCTTCAAATGATGAAAATATATCATTCGGACAATTGATGTATTTTCAACATATTAAAAATTAAAATAAGAGTTATGTGTTTAGCAATCCCAGGAAAAATAAAAAGCATTGAATTGCAGTACGGTGGAGCAGTACGAATGGCCAAAATCAATTTTGGAGGTATCACAAAAGAGGCTAGTTTAGAAATGTTGCCAGATGCAGACATAGGAGATTATGTTTTGGTTCACGTAGGTGTTGCCATTAGTAAGGTTAATGAAGAAGAAGCACAAAAAACGTTTAGTTACTTAAAAGAAATTGGGGAGTTAGGCGATTTAGTAGATGTAGATGATTATTTACCTGAAAAGAGCTAGTTATGAAGTATATGTCAGAATATCAAGACCCAGAATTGGCAAAAAAGTATCTCGAAGAAATTAAAAAAACCGTATCGCAACCTTGGTCTATAATGGAGGTTTGTGGTGGGCAGACGCATAGTTTGGTCAAGAATGGGATTATAGAGATGCTTCCTAAAGAGGTCACGATGATTCACGGTCCTGGATGTCCAGTCTGCGTCACACCACTGAATATTATTGATAAAGCCATTCATTTAGCGCTAGAAGAAAATGTGATTTTATGTTCTTTTGGAGATATGTTGCGCGTACCAGGTTCAAAAATGAATCTACTGGAAGCGAAAGCACAAGGAGCAGATGTTAGAATTTTATATTCGCCTTTAGAAGCGGTAAGAATCGCAGAAGATAATCCTGATAAAGAAGTTGTGTTTTTTGCCGTAGGTTTTGAAACTACAGCACCAGCAAATGCACTTTCAGTTATTCACGCAGATCGTCAAGCGCTTAAAAATTATTCCATATTGGCATCTCACGTTTTAGTACCACCAGCAATCAAAGCAGTTCTTGACGATGAAGAAAGTAAAATTGATGGTTTTTTAGCAGCAGGTCACGTTTGTACGATTATGGGAAATGCTGAATACCATCCACTTTCGGCTAAATATGACGTTCCAATTGTAGTGACTGGTTTTGAACCATTAGATGTTCTGCAAGGAATTTTAATGGTATTGCGGCAGCTTGAAGGAAATAAAGCCGAAGTAGAAAATCAATATTCAAGAATTGTAAAAGAGGAAGGGAACCCTGATGCACAAAAAATCATTCATAAAGTGTTTGAAATAAAAAATCAGATATGGCGAGGTATTGGCGAAATTCCAGAAAGTGGGTATCAAGTGAGACCAGAATATGCAGATTTTGATGCCAAGAGAAAATTCAAAATTGAAATTCCAGAAGCACTAGAAAACCCAGACTGTATTTCAGGCCAAATAATGAAAGGTTTAAAGAAGCCTTTTGAATGTTCACAGTTCGGTAAAAAATGCAAACCTACAAATCCATTAGGTGCGCCAATGGTAAGTAGTGAAGGTGCTTGTGCGGCATATTATCATTTTTCTGGGCTTGTTGAAGCTTAATCTTAAAATCTAATTAATGGTAGATAAAAAAATACGAATGCAATTACAATGCCCTATGCCTAAATTGGACTTTGATGTTATCACTTTAGGTCACGGTAGTGGTGGAGTACTTACTAATAAACTACTAGATAGCGGTGTTTTCGATGTATTGAGTAACCCTATTTTGGATGAACGTCACGATGGAGCTATCTTTGAATTAGAAGGTAAAATGGCTTTCTCCACAGATAGTTTTTTAGTGTCACCTATATTCTTTCCAGGTGGAAATATTGGTGAGTTAGCGGTAAACGGAACAGTTAATGATTTGGCTATGTGTGGAGCGATTCCAAAGTATCTATCATTAAGTTTTATTATAGAAGAAGGGTTAAAAGTTACCGAGTTTTGGGATATATTAATTGCTATAAAAGGCGCTTGTAAAGAAGCAGGAGTTCAGGTAGTTACAGGTGATACCAAAGTCGTTGAAAAAGGCAAAGGAGATAAAATATTTATCAATACATCAGGTGTTGGAAGTATACATCCAAAAGCTCAAATTTCATCAAAAAATATTAAAGCAGGAGATAAAATTATTGTGAGTGGAAACATTGCGTCTCACGGAATGGCAATTATGTCGGTTAGAGAAGGATTGGAGTTTGATTCTGAAATTTTAAGCGATACGATTAATCTTAACCATTCTGTTAAATCACTTTTAGATACTTTTGGAGAAGATATTCATTTATTAACTGATCCTACAAGAGGTGGAATAGCAACCGTGCTGAAAGAAACTGCACAATCCATCGATTTAGGAATTGATATTGCTCAAAGAGTTTTACCAATTAATGGTCAGGTAGCTAGCGCTTGTGAGTTACTTGGTTTAGATCCAATTTATGTTGCAAATGAAGGTCTTTTCATTGCTTTTGTAGAGGATTCTATTGCTGATAATTTTCTTGAAGCACTTCGAGAAGACGAAAATGGTACTGATGCTAAAATTATTGGTTCTGTAACTAACGAGCATCCAAGACAAGTTATTATGGAAAGTGCAATAGGAGGTAAACGTGTTGTTAGTATGTTGCCAGGAGAACAATTACCTAGAATCTGTTAATCTATGGATTTTAAAACATTAGGAAATCAAGTTGCCAATGGTCGATTATTTAGAGGCTCTCAACAAAACCCTTTTTTAGCACCGAGAGGTGTTTTTGTAGCTAAAAACAAACTTTTTGTATCAGATACAGGACAGAATCGTGTATTTATTTGGCATTCATTTCCTACTACAGAATTTCAAGAACCAGATGTTATTTTAGGGCAAATAGAAGTAGAAGATAGTGGAAGAAATTCTGGAGGTGATGTTACCGCTACCACATTACAATATCCTTCTGGATTATGGAGTGATGGAGAAAAATTAATTGTTGCAGATGCTTGGAATCATCGAGTGCTTATTTGGCATACAATTCCTACAAGTAATGCGCAACCAGCAGATGTTGTTTTAGGACAGCCAGATTTTGATACTAATTTACCAAACGTAAAAGGCATAGGAAACGATCCAACAGCAAAGACACTTAATTGGCCTTATGGTTTATTTTCAGATGGTAAAAGCCTTTGGATTGCTGATACTGGTAATAGACGTATATTATTTTTTGATAAAATTCCTACTAAAAATTATACAGCAGCAGATAAAGTAATTGGGAAGCCAACATTTACCACACGAGATTATGATAATGATGAGCCAATTTGGCCTTATTCAATTAAAATAAATGCTAAAGGTCAAATGGCAGTTGCAGATACCCAGTTTTATCGTGTACTGGTCTGGAATAATAAAGAAGATGCATTTTTAAAACCTGCTGATGTTATTATTGGTCAGGATAATTTTGATGCTTGTGGGCAAAACCAGTTTAGATTATCACCAGAAGCAAACACATTAAATTGGACGTATGATGCTTGCTTTTATAAAGACGGTATTTTAGTAAATGATACTGGAAACAGTCGTATTTTAAAATTTAATAAAATTCCTGATTCCAATAATGCCATTCCAGAAAATTTGATTGGTCGAGAAGATTTTAATACTAGTAGTGAGTTTAAGGGTAATCTGCACGGAACTAAAAGCGCTATTTATTGGCCGTTTTCAATAACTACTGAAGGTGATACATTATTTATTGCAGACACAGGAAACCATAGACTGGTTATCTGTGATTTAAAAGGTTAGGTATAACCAATAAAATCCAATCACAACAGCAAATAATCCTCCTGCAAAACGTATTCCTTTAAAAAATAATGGATCATTAGCATTTTTAGAAAGCCTAGCTATATTTCCTAGTATTAAAGCATAAGCCGTCATAGCGGTTACAGTACCTATTGCAAATCCGACGATGTAAATAATGCCTTCGTATTTCGTTTCAAAAGCCAATACTGGGAGTAATAAGATAAAGTGTGCCACACCAGCCAAACCGTGAATAAAACCAATACTAAACGATGATAATACATTTTGCTTTATTTCTTTTTTATGAGAATGTGAATCACTTTTATTTTCATAGGTGTGAATATGTGTATGTCCATCAGAATGAGTATGTGGATGAGTATGTTTTTTCTTTTCATTAAAAATGCGATAAAATGCCCATAAACCAACCACAATTAAAACTATGGCGACAAGTTGTTCGCTGTAACTAGAAATTTTTTCTACAGGGATAATCTCTTTAAAAAGCAAGAGTAAAACGCCAATTAAAAGCATACCAATTAAATGGCCAATACCCCATGTTAATCCTATTTTCCAACCTTTACGTTGCGAAGAAATAGCAAGTGGTGTAACTGCAGCAAGATGATCTGGGCCAGAAATAACATGAAGAATTGATGCAAGTATTGCTGAAAACAGTGTTGTAATCAAAATATAAAAATATGTTTTAAATGTTTATCTAATTTAAAAATAAATATATTGAAATTAATCAATAGTGTCCTAAACGTTAAAAAAAGAGAAAGGGAACTTTGTTCCGCAAATTTACCTTTGTGGTGCAACAAAAAAACCTTTCTTTGATGTTAAAGATAACATTGTTTTCTCAAATAATCTCAAAATTAGATACCTCAAGATTTAAAAAGCTAACTAGTCGTCCCTTAAGAAATGGGTTTCGACAATTTTATGACTAAAAAATCACACTGAAATAGGCTTTTAAACAGATTAAAAAATGGATAAAAATTGAGTGCTTTGAGTTGTCTCATCATTTTCTTCAAATTCCAACCTGTTGCGGCTAAAAATGCATTGATTTGTGGTGATGCTGCCCCGTGTAGATAGTTCTCTCCCATGCGAAAATCTGTTTTTAAATGTCCGATGACTGGCTCAATGGCAGCTCTGCGTCTAAACTTTTTACGTTTCACTCTTTTTTGATAAGCAGTATCTCTTTTTAAAGGGCGATAATCAGGCGTGCTTATTAAAGTGTCGTTGATTTGTTTTTGCCCCTTTCCGCCTCGGTCATAAACAATTTCTTTAGGCTGATGGTCGAGGTTGCGATTCATTTGGTCTAACAGGGGTTCAATGGTTTTGCCATCATAAGGATTGCCGAAAAAACGCTTGATTGAGGTGATGATGAGCGATTTGAAGGTGGTCGTCAAGCCAATTTTATTGCCATATTCATATTTCTTATGGGCTTTTCCTTTTGCAATACAGCTCGTGTAGGGTTTATGAATACTGTAAATTTTATCTTTATCCGAACGTTTCTGCTTTAATATTTCCCAATAGAAATTAAGGTCTTCTTGATAATGGCCTAATTTTTCTTTGGTGAGGGTGCGCTCTAATTCTCGCAATAATCTTCCTGCTATGGTTTTTAATTTAGCATCTGCCTTTTTCGCCTTTTTCATGCGTTTAGGATGAGTGCGGTTGTGGGTGTCTCTGAGTAATTGTTTGGAGATCCGCTCGTAAGTTTGTCGTTGCAAAATGCCTTCCTGTTTGGCAATTTTATTGCATTTGTCTATGATTTTTTTCGCCAATTTAGAGTCCGTTGGGAAAGTCGTGTTATTTTCTGACACCGTTGTATCTGAGAGTTGCACTTTCTCTTGTGCTTGTTTTCCAAATAGTTTGACCGAGTAAACAAATATTTTTTCTATTCCCTCTTCACCTATTCGTTTTCTAAAATGTACAAAATCACTTGGGTCACATGGAAAGCGATGTTGAAAATGTGCCATTCCGCAAAAATATTGCATGTAAGGGTTCATTTTCCAAGATTCGCAAAGGCGTTCATCGGATAGATTATAAATGCGCTTTAGTAGTAAACTGCTAATCATCAAACGAATAGGCATTGCTGGTTGCCCTTTATTCGAGTAATATTGCGCAAACTCTTTTTCAAAATACCCCCAATCAATCTTATTGCTGAGTAAGATTAACTCGTGTTTTAAATCAATAAAGTCAGTAAGCAAAGGCTCAAATAAATTTCGCTGAGCCTGGTCTACACTTTTTCCCTTCATAATTGCAAGGTTTTTGGCACAATATACGAATTTCTTGCAATTTAAACCTTCTTTTTGGTGCTTTTTTCGATACTATCTTATTAAAAATCAAATGAGTATAGTATTCTTAAGGAACGACTAACTAAGTCCCATCAAAGTGATAAGCACCAAAAAGGGTTTAATCCCTAATTTTTGTACCTCAAACGCTAAGGTACAAATCTGACCAAAAAGCCACTTTTGGGAACTAAGTTAGTGTTTTGACATTGATTACTTCCCTACTTGGGAAATCAGACACTTCCCATCTAACATTTCACCTTATTCATCTGCTGTCTGTACAAAAGCATTTCAATTTTTAGTCACACTATTTTTTTTAAAGTTTTCGGCTTGTGTAAATATTTCTTGATATACTTCATCTTTGTTTACTGGAGGGTATCCAAATTCATCCAATAGTAATATTAACCCAACTTTCAAAGCTGATTTTATATCGTCTCGTTTACTCCAATCGGGAAATTTCGCTTGACTGTCCACCAATTCTTTCACTTTCTTAGCCAATTCAATTAGTTTTTCTTCTGGATAAGTGAAATCGTATTTTTGACAAAGTTCTAGCAAAATGTCATAAAATGCTTTTTCTTCAAAATCAATACCGAGCTCATCACCAGATTCAAACTCATCACGAACTTGCATTATCATATCAGTAATAGCGTTAGCCATATCATCCAAAACATCACTCGTCAAAATATCATTTTCACTTCGGTCGTTATAACGTTCTACCAAAGCTTCCATTTTCTTTGTAAAATCTATTCCTTTTACTTGGTTTACTTTTTTAATCTCTTCAATGGCTTTGGCAAGCAATTGTTGTAACAGTTTTATCTTAGTATTGGGCATTTTTATTTTGTCCAACTTAGTCAAGTAATCATCATCAAAAATATCTTGTTGGCTATCGGTATCTTCACCAATTTTAAAAATCTCCTCTACTCCATCACTTTGTAAAGCATCTTTTATCATGTCTCGCACCTTAGCATTCATCTGTGCTGTGTCAGGTGCATTTCCTTTGATTAATTTAAATACTATGGAGCGAACCGCTAAATAGAAATGGGTGTAATCTCTTTCCGTTTGAGTTAGCTGTTCACTTCCTGCACAAATGTCATAAGCGGCTTTTAAGCGTTTTACCAAGCCCATAAATCGAGTTTCCAACTCTTTGGTTATTTGGACATGTTCCGCTGCTTTATTTAAAGTGTTTAATTGATCTAAGGGAGAGCCATTAAAATATTTAGAACTGTCAAACTTATGGAATATTTTAGCCAATAAGTCCAATTGGTCACAAACTGCAATTAGTGAAGCATCTATATCTTCAAAATTATCTTGGTCACCTTTGTTATATTTGGCTAATGCTAAGTTCATTGCTTTTTTCACTCCAATATAATCGACTACTAATCCCTTATTTTTACCTGCAAATTTTCGATTAACACGAGAAATTGTTTGAATTAAATTATGTTGCGATATAGGTTTGTAGATATACATACTATCTAAAAATGGCACATCAAAACCTGTGAGCCACATATCCACTACAATAGCAATTTTAAAGTTTGATTTTTCGTTTTTAAACTGGCGATCGAGTTCTTTACGGTAATCTTTAGAGCCCAACATATCGTACATTTCTTTTGGGTCGTCTTTGCCACGTGTCATTATCATTTTCACACGTTGCATTGGTTTTATTTCTTTCTTATCCTTATCCGTTAATTCTGCTCCGTCTTCTGCTATTTTGACCTCTCCCCATTCTGGCCGCAAAGCGATTAAATTTTGATAAAAAGTATAAGCAATTGGTCTGCTACTGCATACAAACATTGCTTTTCCTTTTACCGTAGCCCCCTCATTGATTCTGTTTTCATAATGCGTTACAAAATCATCGGCGATTTTCTTTAAAATATCAGGATCGCCCAAAACAGCATTCATATTGGCAGACTGTTTTTTGCTTTCTTCTACTTGGTATTCGTTAGCGCCTTCATTAGCGGCTGCTTCATAGTACTTTTCTATTTTAGCCAGTTCACTATTGTTTAATATTACTTTGGCTGCTCTTCCTTCATAAACTATTCTTACGGTAATTTCATCTTTTACAGATTCGGTCATTGTGTAGGCATCTACTACTTTTCCGAACACATCTAATGTTGCATCTATTGGTGTTCCTGTAAAACCTACAAAAGTGGCATTTGGCAAAGAATCGTGTAAGTATTTAGCAAAACCAAAGGTTTTCTTAACGCCATTTTCTGTAACCCTAACTTTCTGGTCTAAATTGGTTTGACTTCTATGGGCTTCATCCGAAATACAAATCACATTGGTTCTTTCTGTAAGCAAAGCCAAATCTTCTGTAAACTTGTGTATGGTGGTTAAAAACACGCCTCCAGATTTGCAGCCTTGTAGTTTTTCTCGCAATTGCTTACGGCTTTCTACGCTTATAATACCGTTATCGCCTACATAGTTTTTGGCATTGGTAAATTGTGCCGAAAGTTGGTCGTCTAAATCGGTTCTATCGGTAATTAAAAGAATAGTAGGATTACCAAAATACTCGCTCTTCATTAATAAACGAGTTAAGAAAAGCATTGTAAAACTCTTCCCACAACCTGTAGCACCAAAATAAGTGCCACCTTTACCATCTCCACCAGTGCCGTCTAACTTTCTTTGCGCCACTTTTATAGTATCGTATAATTTACGAGCGGCATAATATTGAGGATAACGACATACAATCTTTTCATCCTTTTTACTACTATCGGGCAAATAGATAAAATTGCGAATAATGTCTCTCAAGGAGTCTTTATCAAACATTCCTTGAATTAGCGTAAACAAACTATCTATACCTTCAGCATCTTCTTTTAACGATTTAGAAGAAACCGCTTTATTTGGTTTTATTCTACGCCAAGCATAATAAAACTCGTAAGGCGCAAAAAACGAACCTGCCTTATTGTTTACACCATCAGAAATGACACAAAAAGCATTGCAGGTAAATAGCTGCGGAATATCTCTTTTGTAACGAACCGTTAATTGCTCGTGAGCATTGTATATGGTCGCTTCTTCTCGTATTGCAGATTTAAACTCAAACACCACCAAAGGCAATCCATTCAGATATAAAATACCATCTGGAATACGTTTTTGGTTGGCTTCGGTAATTTCTAACTGTGTTACAAATTTGTAAACATTTTGGTCTCCATATTCTAATTGAGGTTCTGCAACTAGAGTTTCTACAGTACTACTTTGGCGTTGGTTGTCTAAACCAGAAAAATCTATAAGTTGTATATAAATATCTTTTTGGCTTGCATCTTCTCTTTTCAGAATAAAACCATCTGAAAGCATACGCATAAAGCGTTTATTACTTTCATACAAATCAGAAGCGGGCAAAGTTTTTATTTGCAGAATAATGCTATTGGCTTCTGACTCGGTTAAATTTTCTGCTCGGTATTTTTGGAGTAAAAAAGTACGCAAATCATCTACTAAAATCACTTCATCTTCTTCACGGTTTAGGGTGTCGCCTAAATGGTGCGGATATCCTTCATTACCTATGAGTTTTATAAATACTTCCTCTAATCTGGCTTCTGTAAATCTCATAAACTGTACATTTATTTTTTCTTATTTAGGCGTTTTATATCTTGTTCTATCTCTTTAAGACTTTGTTCACGTTGGATTGTTTTTTGTTGAATTTTGAATTTTTCGTATTCCTTTCCCGACTTTTCTACTGCTTTTTTGTGGCTTATTTTCCCTGCGTTGGTTAACAACTCTCTACCATTGAGTTGTAAAATGCTATCCAATCTATTTGCCCAATCTTTCATATACATGGGGGTTTGCTGTTGTGCCATCGTTTCGGCAAATGCAAGATACTGTTCTACTAAAAGTCCTAATAGTTTTATTTCATCTTCATCTAAGTAATTTTTTGCAATACTGACCTCAGTTTTTTTGATAGATGCTTCTTTTTTCTTGTCATAAGACAACATTCCTATAAGTGGCAAAGATGCATCGACACGTCTATATATCAATTCTGCTGCTGTTTGTTGGCTTATTGCCCATAGCAATTTATTCTGCACTATCTTAAAGAACTGAATCGTGTTTTCATCTTTAGGGTTATAGTCTATACTGGTAGCATAGATGTCTTTTATTTTTTGATAAAAGAATTTTTCAGACAAACGTATTTCACGAATACGGTTTTGCAATTCATTGAAATAATTCATTGAATTTCCCGATTTAAAACGGTCGTCATTTAAGGCAAAGCCTTTAATAATATATTCCTTTAGACGTTGGGTAGCCCAAATACGAAATTGTGTGCCTTGTTGTGACTTTACTCGATAACCTACCGAAATAACGACATCTAAGTTATAATAATTATGAGGCTTTTGCTGAAATTCGGAATTCCCGAATTTCTGTAAAGTGGCTTCTTTTTGTAGCTCTTCTTCAAGGTAAATATTTTGTATATGTTCGTTTATGGTGGATTTTGCCTTACCAAATAAAGTAGCCATTTGCTCCTGCGTAAGCCATATCGTTTCTGCTTCTAAACGAACATCTAATTTTATATCGCCTTCTGGATTTTGATAAATAAGTATTTCACCTGCGTTCATCATTATTAATATAGCTGTTTTTTAAAGTTCGGAAATTCCGAATTTCTATTAATCGTATTACCCAAGTAGTATGGATGATTTTCACTTCCTAATAAATTTTATACTTCCTCTAATCTGGCTTCTGTAAATTTCATGATTTTTTTAACATTAATCCTTTTTTAGTCAATCGGTATTTTTGTTTCGAGCTTTTTGGTTTATCTGGAATAGTGAGTTCTATAAAACCAAGTTTTAAAGCTGGATGCAAATAATTATACAAAAATGTTGGTCTATGTCTTATCTTCATCAAAATCATTAATTCAGCACTACTATACTCTTGCTCCACAACATTAATAAGCTGTACGACTTGTTCGGTGACTTGTTCGGTGACTTTTTCGGTAACTTGTTCGGTGACTTGTTCGGTAACTTGTTCGGTAACTTGTTCGGTAACTTGTTCGGTAACTTGTTCGGTGACCTGATCATTATTACTCTTGAAAATAGTAATTTGAACACCACCGTCTTTTTCAATTATTTCTGGTTCTGGAAGTGCTGCTTCTTTGCAAGAGTTTATGATTTTCAATGTTCCTCTACCCCAAGCATCTATATAGCCTGATTTAAAACAAACATCTGCGATTTTTGGATTTCTTGGTCTAGAACTATGATCAGTTTTTAAACTTTCTATATCCATACCTTGTGGCAATAACCCTTCATTCCATATCGAAAGTCTGTTATCATAAACACGTATTTGAACCGTCGTACCCATATACGTTCTATGAACCAAGGCATTAAGCAACATTTCTCGTAAAGCAGCCACTGGATATTCGTCTTTTTCTATACGGTGCATGCCCGAAAAGTCTATCGCACGTGTCAAAAACTTATGATTAAGTTGTATTTGCACTTCGTTAAGAAGGTGTATCAAATTACCCTCCACTACTTCTTGAAATTTCAAATCAGAACCATCTTTTCCAAAACGCCCGATCTTAACTGTAATATTAGGGAAGAAACGACTTGGGTCTTTTCCAAAAAGTATGATGGCTGCTCTTTTAAGCTTAACATGGTTTGTCAAACGTAGTTTGTCTAAAATTTGTAGAGACGTTAAACCTAAAATGCTTGGCAATCGACCCTGTTCTTTGCTGTCTTCTACAAACTGGCGAATACTTGTTTCGTCAATATCATCTATGCTTGCTCCTTCTTCAATAACATCGTCCCATGTTTTACCTGCTTTTTTCAGTAAAAATTCGTTGAGTTCTACACCTGTAAGCTCCATGTTAGAGCTTCCCGAACGGTAATAATATCGCCCTCTCAAAGAGACTGGCACAGCATACGGATTGACTTTGATTTCTATAAAATGCTTACGGTCTTCTGTTTTCAAATTAATATCACAGATGATGCCCATGCTATTGCGTATCTTCTGTGGAATACTTTCAAGTAACAATTCGTAATCGGGCACGTCCACTATATTGCCATTATCATCTTTCCCAATATAAATAACACCACCAATGGCATTGGCAAAGCCACAAACCCATTTCAAATAGTCATCGTGCCAACTTTGTTTCCATTCTATATTTTGCCTTTCGCTCATACAATTGGGGCGTTTGGTGCTTCCTCTAATCTGGCTTCTGTAAATTTTGTACTCATACGCTTTCAATTATCGAATTAATACATTCAACTAATTTTACAATTCTATCTTCTGTATCTAACCCTTCTTCATTCTGCTCTACTTTAAAAACACCATCTTCATCTATTACATTACTGCTTATTAGTTCTTCATAAATTATGTTTTCTACGCCTTCAGCATTATTGTTTTCAAAAAGGAAGTGATTGCTTTTTATGTTGATACTAATCGTGTTTTTTTTGATTTTTAAGAACAGTAAATCGTTATAATCCCCAAGTTTTAGCTTTTTACTTTTAATCTGTTTTTTTACCTCATAAAAGAAAGGACGCCAATTAAAACCATTGAACTGCTTCCGATGCATTTTGTTAAAAACATAATCGTCAAATGAATAGTAATATCCTCTTAAACATTTATTACGGAAAGATGGATATTTAATAAAGTAATATCTCCAGTCCTTACCTGTTTCTTGATATGCAATAATTTCAGTATCAATATGCTCTTTTATATCAGTATCTGGGTTGTTTATTAAGAAGTCTAAACATTGCATAAGGACTGGTCGAGTATGTGAAAAAATGTCTTTCTTTTTTCCATATCCAGGTGTGGTAAAAAACCTTCTTATGTCCTTTTTATTAGGTGAAAGTATATTGTACCAACCTTCTTTCCTTTCTTGATTTCCACTATCGTGTTGCGTATAATCACCAAAACAAAGTAAAAAATTAGCCCTATTATCAAACTCACTAATGATGACATCTTCATCAAAGTATTTTAAAAAGCGAGAAGCTCTATTTTCTGTATTTTGATCAAGTTCAAATATGGAAACATTCCCTCTAAAAATATCACTATCCTCTAATTGATAAAAAGTATCGAGGGATTCTTGCGTTTTATAAAACTGTTCTTTTTCCTTTTCCTCTTGTATTTGATCTGTTTTAAATCTTTTTAATGCATCAAAATCAAAGGTTAATAAGAAAGTCTCTAACTCAGTAATACTTTCAATCAAAGTTTCTCTACGCAGTTCAGATTCTGAATTAATAACTAGGTTTCTTACTATTCTTATTTTCCTCTCAAAATTCTCTGTTTGTTTTATATTTTTAAATAAATAACTGTGTAACAACAATTGTTCTGGTAAGCTAAACTTATCAAAATAAAGTAAGCACCTTACTAATAAGTTATGCTCTTTATGAGGGAAAAATAACCTTGTCTTGTCTTTATTGAAACTGTCTTTATTATAGTAAAAATTATTATGCCAAAAGTCTGGATTAGAAGCTACACTTAGTACCAGATTATCTAAGATTGAAAAAAGTTCTTTTACATTTTCTACGTCTCCATAAATTTGTTTTAATTCCTTGTTAGATTCTACAGTATCCATATACTTTATATCATTTTTTAGACCTAAAATATAGGTTATGAAATTAAAGAGATTCAAAAAACTATTATCAACCAAAAGAGCAACATCCTTAATGCCTTTTGCTTCTTCTGTATCTAACAACAAGTTCCAAATACAGTCAACCCAATCTTGGTCAATTTGTTTTTCAAACTTTTGTTTTAGCGTTTTATCGCTTATGATTTCAGAAAAATTAGCTTTAAAATATTCAAACTCTGTAAGTGGCTTACCTCTTGAGTTCATTTTAATATACAAATCGTCTGATAATTTGAACTCACTTAACACCAACTGGTACATTACAAATGGGCAATTATCCTCTTTTAAAATATGCCAAATAGACTCTAAATTGAATTTTGTATAACGATCTTCTATAGCATCCAATACTACAAGCATCGCTTGAATACTTGGGTCAAAATCCCAAGTTTCAAAGTACCAAGACTGATTTTTAATTTCTTTTGAAATAGTATTGCCATTAAATTTTGGCTGAAATGTTATCAGTTTTTTACAAAATATAGTAGTACTATGTCTTGTTTCATAAACAAAGTTTTGAAGTGTTGCTTTTTCCTCTGCCGGTATGTTTTCTTTTGAAGTTACAAACCAATACAAAAGCCACAATACGGTTAGACGTTGTTGCCCATCAATAGGCGAGAAAACAGGATTTTCTTCTTGTGTTTTATTACCATAAATAAAATCTAACTCTAAGTTCTTAGAAGTGCCATCTTCTTTGCTTTTAACAATGGTGTCAAAAATAGCATCTAAGAAATCTTTTCTTATTTTACTGGTGTTTTTGTCCTTTCTGCCTTGGGCAAAATCTCGTTGAATGATAGGTATTTCAACTTTATTGGCAAGTATGTCTGTAAATTTAAGCTTCATTATGCACTTCGATTTTGTTTAAATAATGGTTTAAGCAATCAGCAATTTGTTCTAAGTAGTTTTCTCTTTCCTCTTTAGACCAGATAGCTGAATGTGCATAGGACTCTTTTTGATAGTAGTTTAAAAACACTCTTTTTGTTGCAATTGGAATAAATACACCTTGTTTATCCATATCTATTATTATTCTTCTCTTTATTTCGAAAATGGAATTACTTAATGAGATGTTTTCTGTTAAACCTAATAGCGCCAAGTTTTTAATATTATGTAGATACAAATTTTCATTTTCATCATCTTTAGGAAGAATATCTATAATAGCATCACTTAACACTTGAAATTGAGCATAGGTATATTTTTCTCTATCAATTATTTTTACTTTATCTACTATTTCTTCTGCCTTTTTGGGGTTTATGGCTATTGTGGGAAGTACTTGTATATACGGATTTAACCAAGAAAACCATTGTTCTTTTTTGTTCTCGTTAATGCCGATAATATTTTGAGCGTGAATATGCTCTAAACTTTTGTTTATGTTTTTGTAAATTTCAAATGGGAAGAAATCGTTGTTGTTATTATTTTTTCGAGTAAGCTCTGTATTAACCAATAATAGAATCTCAATTAGTTTTTTATGGTCGTTGCGATTGTCATAACTTAAATCGTCCCAATCATTAGGAATACTTTCTCCTATTAAATGATTTATTTCCTGTTTAAAAAGCTCTTTATCATTCTCTTTCTTTAGTTTAATTATGCCTTTTATGTTTGTGCCAATAGCTATTAAATAACCCACTTTGTGATAGTGGTTTTTATTTGTATACCAATAACTTAGTGAGCGATACACTTCTTCAATACTTAGCCATTTCTCCCATAAGGACGTTGCATTTTCTTTTTCATCAAAAAAATGAATAAAACTGTATAGTGGGTCTTTACTGTTATCTTTTTTATGAGTATTTATATCAAACAAATATTCTATTTTGGAAGCATAAGCATCCATTTTTTGATTGGATATAAATGCCCAAAATTTTGGATTATTTAAATGGTTTTCCATTTCATCCCAAAGTTGTATGAGTTGGGTACGCCTTTTTACTTTTTCTTGTTCACCAAACTCTTTAAAACTCTCTTGATTAACAAATTTTGCCTTAATTAACTCTGCACTATTTAAAGGGATTTTACCTCTATTGAGACGTGTAAAAAGTTCTTCACTTTTTTGAGTACTATCATTAATTTCATACCAAATAATTTGTGCACTCCATTCAGGCATTATAGTATTTCCATCATCATCTTTTTTTATACTTGGAAGTATAGTGTCTAAAAAGCTGTTTTTATCAGAACGTCCTTCTATTTTACCACTATTTTCAAACCAATCTTTAATGGTGTTGTATGCTTTACTTAGGTAGTATAAATCTGGTTTATTGAGAATCTCTTCTGTTTGATTTAGAAATTGGCGAGTTTCTGGACGTGTCTGATATTCTATAGTATAAACGTCCTGTTTGTATTCATCACTTAACTTATCGATACGCAAATGTTCTATGCGTAAATAGGTTAGTATTCTGTGAATAGTAGTTAATCGTTGTTGTCCATCAATTAACTCATATCCATTAATAGTATCGCCATTTTGGGATTGCCAAGTTTTTTTTCTAACTACTATGGGTTGTAGGCAATAGAAAGAATTAACCTTTGCATGATCTTGACGGTATTCCCATACATCATTAAGTAATTGACTTACATTATGACTTGTCCACCTATAACCACGCTGATAATCGGGTATATAAAAATGTAACCCTAACAACTCTGTTATGGTTTTTAGTATGATTTGATTTTCTTGTTTACACATACAAATTATTTTTTAAGATTATTGACAACAACACCGCTCATTAATACTGGACAAAGGGGGTTCATATTTCTACCTTCTTTCATACCGCTTCGGCTTTAGGTGCTACCTGTGTCATTTTTGCTAGTATTATACTCTGTAATCTTTTTAAACTTCTATTTTCTTTTTTCTTTAATTCAATATTATTTTGAATAATTAAACTTTTAGAATTAAATAAGAATATACTGTTATTGTCTGGAACAATAATTGGAATTCTTAAAATGTCTTTTATTGGTAATTGTGGTTGAGCAGAGCCAGACATAAAATTGGAAATATCTTTTTTCATTGAATGGCTTTTCATTAAAGAGTATGTAAATAATGAATAATCATTATTTTTAGGTCGAAAAATCACCATCCCAGAATTTATTCTAAGATGACTATATTCAATTATTTTTGAGTAAAAAGCGATATTTCCAACTGTACCTCTTGATGTTAGAACTATATCATTTCTTTGTAGCTTTCCTTTTCTTAAAAGTTCATTTCTATCTTTAGAAATGAAACTAATATTTGAAAAGTTAAAACCTGTTTTTGTTACATTACCTGCATTTAAAAACAAACAATGCCCTTTTTCTGAAAAATGCTCTTGACTAGGGTAGTTTTTTCCTCTATCACCATCTATTATTTCGACAATAGTATTAATTCTCTCCACACTCCACCCCACGGGAATGTCTTTTTCCAGTTCCTCATTAAACACCATTTTACCACCAGAAGACTTATAGGGTTTTCCATTTTCATTGGGAAATTCAAAATCTACAAACCAATATTTGTACAGTGCTTGTGCGGTGTCTTCTAGTTTTTGGTTGAGTTGTTCATTGAGTTGTATGCGGTTGGTGACCGTATTGTACTCGGCTACTATTTGGCGTTGTTTTTCGATACTTGGGATTGGGAGTTCTGTATCGCATAATTCATCCCAATCAAAAACTTCCCTAGCAGAACCGTGCGACTTGAAACGTGCATAACGGTCAAATTCTGGCCGTCTAAACCACATCATTAAATACTCTGGAAGCACTAAATTATCATCAATAACTTCAAAAACAGTGTAGGCTTGAGAAACAATTGCTTTTTCAAAATTTTCTAAAATTGCAATAGATATTTTATCTCCGTTTCTAGAAGTAACAGGACCATAAGCAAACTGATTTCTCTCTATAATCTTATAGGTTTTCATATTTGTACCAATGGTATTGGCAATAGAAGGCATCAATATTTTTTTTATACTAACCCCTAACAAAGTCGTCACTTCTAAATCATTATTCCTATTATTTACAGGTTGTATATAATTGCCTAAACATTTATAACTCATAGCCCAAATCTTTAAAAACGTTTTGTAAATCAGACTTTGACTTTTCTTCTTGTTGTAACAATGCTTTTAATTCGGTTTGTAACCCCTTCATTTTAGCATCAAAATCTATATTTTCATCTCGGTTTACAAATTCAATATATTTACTGGGGTACTAGCGAATAATCTTTTTTGACAACGTCTTCTTTGGTCGCTGCGTAGCAATATTCAGGAATGTCTTGATACCTGTCTTTACTAGTTTGCCAAGTGTGAAAAGTTTGGGCAATGGCATCTATTTGCGTAGGCGAAAACTGTATGTATTTTTTCTCAAAGGGTTCGCCTTGTTGGCGTAAATCCATAAACAAAATATCCTTTTCACGTTGGCGATACACACGTGTTTCTTTTCCTTTATCTGCGTTTCTTGCTCCTTTGTTCTTGTTTAAAATCCAAAGTGTCACAGAAATATCTGTCGTATAAAACATATTTCGTGGTAGAATAACAATGGCCTCTACTAGGTTATTTTCAATCAGTTTTTTACGTATTTTATATTCTTCACCCCCACCAGACAACGCCCCATTGGCTAGGATAAAACCCGCTACACCATTTACCGATAGTTTAGACACCATATTCAATATCCAACCATAATTGGCATTGCTTTTTGGTGGGACATTATAGCCTTTCCATCTTGGGTCGTCGGTCAATTCGTTTTCACCTCTCCAATCCTTTTGATTAAAAGGTGGGTTTGCCATGATAAAATCGGCTTTTAAATCGGGGTGTTGGTCTGCTGCAAAAGTGTCGGCCGCCTTTTCGCCCAAATTGGCCGTAATACCCCGAATCGCCAAATTCATTTTAGCCAATTTGTACGTCGTATTGGTGTATTCTTGTCCATAGACCGATACTTCTTTTTTATTGCCGTGATGACCTTCTATAAATTTGACCGACTGCACAAACATACCACCCGAACCACAAGCAGGGTCATAGATAATACCTTGATAGGGTTCTATCATTTCCGCAATCAGGTTAACAATGCTTTTTGGTGTATAAAATTCG